>JAUDYJ010000016.1:2487475-2492475 GCA_030761175.1 Masticophis lateralis
GAAATCGGGAAGACGTGGGCACCGGCCTGAGATGGGGGGGGGGAGGTAGACGAGCAAAATGAACCCGAGGAAATTGCCGAGAAGCTGCAGCAGGATGTCACCGCCCTGGTTATTGAGTTTTGTATGAGTTTTGTATCATTTCGCCTCGCTTGTCTGGGGTTGCCTTTCTGGAGGGCAAGGACGGACGTCTGGGGGCCTTGGCACTTGGGATGAGACTTTGAAGCAAAGTTGGGGGGGAATGAGCACATGTGAACCCTTTTTCTCTGACCCTGTGGCGGGATTCCAGCCTGGAGATTTGGCAGATAAGCCAAGAATTGGATGTTTGCAGGGGGAGTTTTTAAAAAAAAGGAAAGAAGAGAGGAAGGGAAGGAGGGAGGGAGAGGGAAAAAAGGGGTGTCTCTTTTCTCTCTCTCTCTCTCTCTCTCTCTCTCTCTCTCTCTCTCTCTCTCTCTCTCTCTCTCTCTCTCTTTCTTCTCTTTTTGGGGGGGGGGGGCCCGGGGGACAAAATAGCAACAGGCTGCGTTGCTTCTTTACCAACAGAAGAGAAAATGGGAGAGGGGAAAAAATTGTCCAGGCAGCAATCGGAGGAAAGCAAAGATTAAAGAAAGGAATGATTTTGCAAAGAAATGAAGGAAAATGATGGGGAGGGGGAAAAAAATGATGGCCTTGTTCCAATCAAGGGCGGAATAATCTTGTGTTAAGAGGGCAGCAATCTTGTTTTATCCAACTGGTTTTTGGTGGGTTTTTCTTTCTTTCTTTCTTTCTTTCTTTCTTTCTTTCTTTTTTTTTTTTTGACTTCTAGGGCCAAAATCAGAAGGAAAAAGAACGCTCCAGAGGTGCTTTGGTGGTCTGAGGGGGGCAGCTTTCTGGCTATTTTTTTTTAAGCTAATCGGTCTAAATGACCCCCTTTCTTCGATTAATGTACAGCTTGTGCAATTTGGAGAAGCGTTTGCTGCTGAAATATTCCACAGAGTTCTAGGCTTGAAAAAGAGTAGAAGGAAATAAATGAAGAAAGGGAGGGGAAGGGAGGGGGAGGGGAGGGGAGGGGAGGGAGGAAAGGGAAGGAAAGGAAAGAAAGAGAAAGAGAAAGAGAAAGAAAGGAGAGGAAAGGAAAGGAAAGGAAAGGAAAGGAAAGGAAAGGAAAGGAAAGGAAAGGAAAAGGAAAGGAAAGGAAGAAGTGACATGAAGGGAAGGGAAGGGAAGGGAAGGGAAGGGAAGCGAGGAAGATAGAAGAAGGGAAGGGAATCAAACAGAAGCAATAGAGCAGAAAACAGAGGAGAGGGAGAGAGAAAGAGAGAAGGAGGGAGGGAGAGAAAGAGAGAGGGGGGAGGGAGAAGGAGGGAGAGAAAGAAAGGGAAGGAGAGGAAAAGAGGGAGAGAGAGAGTGGGAGAGAAGGAGAGGGAAAGAGAGAGGGAGGGAGAGAGAGCGGGAGAGAGAGAAGGAGGGAGAGGGGAGGAGGGGTAGAGGGAGGGAGAGGGAGAGAGAAGGGGAGAGAGGGAAGCAGAGAAAGGGAGGGAGAGAGTGGGGAGGGCGAGGGAAAGAGGGAGAGAGAAAGAGAGAAGGAGGGAGGGAGAGAAAGAGAGAGAGGGGGAGGGAGAAGGAGGGAGAGAAAGAAAGGGAAGGAGAGGAAAAGAGGGAGAGAGAGAGTGGGAGAGAAGGAGAGGGAAAGTGAGAGGGAGGGAGAGAGAGCGGGAGAGAGAAGGAGGGAGAGGGGAGGAGGGGGAGAGGGAGGAGAGGGAGAGAGAAGGGGAGAGAGGGAAGCAGAGAAAGGGAGGGGAGAGAGTGGGGAGGGCGAGGGAAAGAGGGAGAGGGAGAGAGAGAAGAAGGGAGGGAGAGAAAGAAAGAGAGGGAAAGAAGGAGGGAGGAAGACAAAGAGGGAGAGAAGGGGGGGGGAAGAAAGCCATGATCTCCGAGTGAAACCAAAATAAATCAATATGGTGACAACAGCCCCCCACCCCCGAAGAAGAAGAAGAAGAAGAAGAAGAAGAAGAAGAAGAAGAGGAGGAGGAGGAGGAGGAGGAGGAGGAGAAGAGGAGGAGGAGGAGGAGAAGAGGAGGAGGAGAAAATTCCACCGGCTTTTTAAACTTTTGCTAAAGCCAAGATTCAAGTGCTTGCTTTATATTAAAAAGATTTCTGCCAGGAGAACCAAGGCTAAGTAAGGATATTTCCAAGTGTTTTTTCATGCACATTTCCCCCGCTTTGTAAAACTAGCAGGGAAAGCGATCTAAATACTTCGCTGTTTAAATGGCAGTATTATATTTCTGGTAAAAGTTGAGTTCGGTCAAGCGTCAAATATATATTTCTACCGGAAATCTATTAGAATCATTCACTGGACCTTTAACCGGATGGGGTTTGTGGTTTCCCCCTCTTTCAATTTGAGCCCCCCTCACTTTCAATTTGAGCCCAGGTATGTCAAAGTATCTGAACCCAATCGGTGTTTTAATTCAGCTTAAAAAAAAAAATCTAAATTCTTTTCCTCCCCCCTTCCATCCTGTGGAGATTTGCAAAAAACGGGTGATGATGAAACGGGGATGAAAAAGAAATCTGGGTTGCTAACGGATTTAACGCGGGAGAATTGATTTGCAAATATCAAATCTTCGATCGGGCCAAGAATTCTTGGTTAAGTAAACGTAGTTATGCGTTTTTTTAAAAAATTATGGTTGAATTGGACGTCCCGCCAACGTGGATGGGCCGACACAATATTTCAATATTGTATTTCACAATACACAATATTTCGATTTTTATTTATTTATTTTGAAAGGAGCAAACAAGCATGGATACTTTTTGCAAAGCGAGTGTCTGTTTTTTAAAAAAGAAAAAAGGAAAAAAAAAGCTGGGTATATTTTTATCAATATAGTCCATTTGGGAACTTCCCGTGTCTTGAATTTCATGGAAAGGACGCGAGAGAAATATACTTTCTGTCTGCATTTCTAAGAAAGCCAATCTCATTTATTCCAGCCATTCCGTTCTCACCTCTGACCACCCCCCCACCCCCCCCAGGTAAAGAGTAACTGAGAAAATCTGATTTGCAAAAATAAAAATGGATTGATTTATTTATTTTAGCCCCCCCTCCCCCTGCCGCTTTGGGGAAACTTGCAAACAAACTAGACAGATATTATTTGGGGGAAACTGTGCTCGGCGTCAGTGGAGGGGCTCCTACCGGTTTGCACGAATTGGTAAGGGCGGTGGTGAGAGGCTGGATGTCCTCACGGACCGTCTGCGAAACAGTAGCAAAGGTAAGTGGAATCCGCCACTGTGCGGCGTGCACATTGGAGGAAACTGGGGGAGTGGCGGGAGGAGAGGATGAGATAGGTATAGAGGGGGCAAAAGGAAGAGATGCATTTAAGATGCATCGTTTAAAAGATGCATTTGCTGATGGTTCAAGCAGTATTTTTATATGCAGGGAGGAATTTTGCCAACAATAGCCCTGTTAGAGGGTTGGTTTTTCTCTCTCTCTCTCCTTATATTTAAGGTCAGATTCACTAAGCTAGCCAGGCAGGATAGCCTCTCTCTTGGGCAAGCTATCCAGAACTGGGATTCACATAATTATCGGTTCATAAATTCAGTGCATCCACTTTGAAAACGTGGATAAATGGGATGGCATAGCGCCAGGGAGGGTGGGCAGGTCGCTACTACGGTTTCGCCTGAACTGGTTGAATACCACCTCTGAAGCTATCTCACAGGCCCTTTGCAAGAAGAAACTATAGAAAAGTTTTAATGGCATTTCTGGGAGAGAGGAGGAAGAGGGGGAGGGAAGAAGAGGAGAAGGGGAGGATAGGAAAAAAAAAGAGGAAAATGGGAGGAGGAGGAGAGGAGGAGGAGAGGAAAAGAAGAGGAGGAGGAGAATGGAAGGAGGAAGAAGAGAGAAGGAGAGAAGAGGAGAAAGATGAAAGAGGAGGAGGAGGAGGAGGAGGAGGAGGAGGAGGAGGAGGAGGAGGAGGAGGAGGAGGAGGAGGAGGAGAAGAAGAAGAAGAAGAAGAAGAAGAAGAAGAAGAAGAAGAAGAAGAAGAAGAAGAAGAAGAAGAAGAAGAAAGGGAAGGAGGAGAAGGGGAATGGGAGAAGGAGGAGAGGAGAAGGAGAAGGAAGAGGAGGAAAGTAGTAGTAGTAGGTGAGGAGGAGGGTGGAGAGGAGAGACAAGAAAAGTGGAGGAAGTTTTTTTAGTTTTTCTAAGTCCTGTTTAGACAATACTCATTTTAACTGATGCCCCATTTAAACGGTGCCAGGAAAATCTAAATAACTAATAAAATATCTAAATTTGTCTGGGGGAAACTGGGACTACACACCCTACTTATTATGGTTGATGCTTCCTGGATGAAAAGGGCTCCCAGGATTGAGGATTGAGTGAAAATGAGGGAAGCGGAGGAGAAAATGAGGAAGCGGAGGAGGATCCATCCCTCTCCAGTCTCCTGCTTATCTCCTCCTCCTGCTGTGAAGGAGACCCCGAGGAGAAATCCTGAGTGGGGGGAAGCCAAGGGGGACGCAGGTGGCTGGAAAAAAGGTAGCCCTGGTAGGATGGGACTTTGATACAAGCCCACTAGGTGATAGCCCCCCCCTCCCAACCAGGTGTGAGAAACACGTCTTTACAGTGAGAGCATATGCACCGGAGACAAATTCCTTGTGTGTCCAATCACACCTTCTATTCTATTCTATTCTATTCTATTCTATTCTATTCTATTCTATTCTATTCTATTCTATTCTATTCTATTCTATTCTATTCTCTTTATTCCAATATTCTATTCTATTCTATTTCTAATTCATTGTATTCTAATTCATTCTATTTCTAACTCTATTCTATTCTATTCTATTCTATTCTATTCTATTCTATTCTATTCTATTCTATTCTATTCTATTCATATTCCTATTCCTATTCCTATTCCTATTTTTATTCTATGTTTGAGAGAAAATTCATGGATTAATTTACGTCGGGGATTAGGCTCACTCCTTTGAAAAAATGTCCCAAAATGTTAACTCCCGAGTGAGTCTCCCTTTTGCTAGTACTG
>JAUDYJ010000016.1:2497475-2692475 GCA_030761175.1 Masticophis lateralis
GAGGGAGGGAGGGAGGAAAGAAAGAAAAAAGAAAGGAAGAGAAGGAAGGAAGGAAGGAAGGAAAAAAGAAAGGAAGAGAAGGAAGGAAGGAAAGAAAGGAAAGGAAAGGAAAGGAAAGGAAGGAAGGAAGGAAGGAAGGAAGGAAGGAAGGAAGGAAGGAAGGAAGGAGGGAAAGAAAGAAAGAAAGAAAAAAGAAAGGAAGAGAAGGAAGGAAAGGAAAAAGAAAGGGAAGGAAGGAAGGAAGGAAAGAAAGAAAGAAAGGTAGGAAGGAACGAAGGAAAGAAAGAAAGAAAGAGAAGGAAAGAAAGAAAGAAAAAAGAAGTCCTAGTCCAAGAAATCCAGAAAGAAGGAAAGAAGGAAAGGAAGGAAGGCCGGAAGGGGAGAGGAAGGCTAACATAAAGGCAATTGGAGGGTGAGAAATTAAAGCGGAATGGCTGGGGAATTCTGGGAGTTGAAGTCCACCCCTTACAGGTTGAGAATCACTGTCCCTATCTGAATAAAGCTTTTACAGGTGTATTTTATTCTTGGTCTCCCCCACCCCACCCCCCTTGACATGATTTCTTGATCTATTTTCCTCGACGTTATAATAATAGAAAGATTAAATGAAAAATTAGTGACGTTCCAGGCTTCTGTCCCCTGACAGGTCTACCTCAAAGGGGCTTTCTGAAAACTGATCGAATCCCACTGGTGGCCATAATTGGATTAATGTGTCCGTGGAAAGGCTTAAAAATAGGCTGGTCGAGTTCCAATCCGGTGGGGTTTTTTCCCTCAAAAAAAGGAAAGCAGCCAAAAGTTTTCATTTGACTTCTCGGGCCCTGAAAGCCAGGACACTCGATTCCTGTCCAGTCCTGGAAGAAATAGTCTGGAGAAATCTGCTAGGAGGAGTGGGGGAGGAGAAGGAGAAGGAAAAAAGAGAAGGAGGAGGAGGAGGAGGAGAAGCAGGGGAATCAGGAGGAGGAGGAGGAGGAGAAAAAAGGAGAAAGAGAAGGAGGAGGAGGAGAATCAGAAGGAGGAGAAGGAAAAGGAGAAGGAGAAAGAAGGAGGAGAAGGGGAAGGAGGAGAATTAGAAGGAGGAGGAGGAGGAGGAAAAGGAGAAAGGAGAAGGAGAAAGTGAAAGTGAAAGAAGAGGAGGAGGAGGAGAAAAAGGAGGAGGAGGAGAAGGAAAAAGAGGAGGAGGAGGAGGAGAAGAAAAAAGGAGAAAGAGGAGAAGGAGGAGAATTAGAAGAAGGAGGAGGAGAAAGGAGAAGTGAAAGAAGGAGGAGAAGGAGAAAGAGAAGGAAAAGGAAAGGGGGAAAGAAGGAGGAGAAGGAGGAGAATCAGAAGGAGAAGAAGAATCAGAAAGAGGAGGAGGGGAAGGAAAAGGAGAAAGGAGGAGAAGGAGGAGGAAAATCAGAAGGAGGAAGAGGAGCAGGAGACTGTTCAAAGTTACAACATCACTGAAAAAAAGTGACTTCATACCTTTTTTCAAACTTAAGACCATTGCAGCTATCCCCATGGTCATGTGACTTACATATGGATGCTTGATAACTGGCTCATACTTATGACCGTTACAGGGTCCTGGGTTCAAATGATTCCCTAACGAGCAAAGTGAGTGGGGGAATCCCAGACTCGCTCCACGACCGGGTTACCTAACTCGAGAACTAGCAGGGATTCACTTAACAACGGAGGCAAGAAATGTCGTAAAACGGGGCAAACCCCACTTATCAAAACGTAAATTTCAATGGCGGAAGAGCCAGAAGGGACCTCGGAGGTCTTCTAGTCCAACCTCCTGGTCAAGCACGAGATCCTAGACCATTTCAGACAAATGGTTATCCAATCTGTTCTTAAAACTCTCCAGTGATGGAGCACCCATAACTTCTGGTAGCCAGCTGTTCCGCGGGTTAATTGTCCGTTGCTTCTTTTCTTGCCTTCAGGTGCTTTGGAGAATAAGTGGACCCCTTCCTCTTCTTTGGGGCAGTTCCCCAAATATTTGGAAGTCTGTTATCATATCACCCCTAGTCCTTCTTTTCTCTAGACGGGCCAAATCCAATTCCTGCAACTGTTCTTCATATATTTTAGTCTCCAGGGTTTTAACCATCTTTGTTGCTCTTCTCTGCACTTTTTTTCCCCCAAATTCTGGCTCAATTGTGGTCAGAAGTCGAGAACCTTGTCTGAAGTGGGGTAGGGTTTCCCTGTCTGAGTTGGGGGTTGGATTAGAAGACCTCTAAGGTCCCTTCCAACTCTTGTTTATTCTCTTCTAACTAACTGCGTTCTCCAGTCAGCGGAGGTGAAGAATTCAAAGCAGAGGTGGTGTCAGTAAGTTCTGATCAGTTCTGGAGAACCGGTAGCGGAAAGTTTGAGTAGTTCGGAGAACCGGTAGTAAAAATTTTGACTGTCTCCGCCTCCATCTATTCCCTGCCTCCCAAGTCCCAGCTGGAGTGAGGTGGGAATGGAGATTTTACAGTATCCTTCCCCTGGAGTGGGGAGGGAATGGAGGTTTTACGGTATCCTTCCCCTGCCACGCCCACCAAGCCATGCCACGCCCATCAAGCCACACCCACAGAACCGGTAGTAAAAATGCCAATTGCCCCCACCCCCATCTATTTGCCTCCCGAGTCCCAGCTGATCGGGAGGAAATGGGGATTTTGCAGTAACCTTCCCTGGAGTGAGGTGGGAATGGAGATTTTACGGTATCCTTCCCCTGCCACGCCCTCCAAGCCACACCCCCAGAACCGGTAGTAAAAAAAAATTGGAAACCCGACATCGATTCAAAGCCCATTTTCCAGCGCTCAGTCCGGAGGCCTTTTGACCCCCAAGGCCGAACACCCAGCTCTAATTCCCCCGCCGTTCCAAAATTCAGAATTTCTCACTCTTTTCTCCCCATCGAAGGAATCCCCCACCAAACCGTCGGAGAGAAAAACCGGCTCTTCGCCCACTTTGCCGGAGAGCTACGTTCTCCGGCCAATGCAATAAAGACGTTTCTAGTTTTTAACTCTTAAATAAAAGCGAATTGAATTCCGCGAAAGCCGCCCGCCAACCTCACCTGCCCCCCCCCTTTCCCTTTTTTTTTCCACGAAGCTTCGACGGCTTCATTTAGTCGGCTGGCGGTTTAAAGGGTGAGGAAGGGAAACCAAAAAAACAAAAAATTCATTAATTTTTATTAACAGGGAGAGCCATTTGTTCCCGGTGACAATATTTGACTTGTCGAAATGATTTTTCACCTCTGCCACGAGGTGGGTGCTCCCTCCATACATCACTCGATTACTTGGCCAACAGATGGAGTTGCAGTCATTAGCTAGTGAATTAATGACGAGGCGAGCGCTATTAATCACGATGACAAAAACGTTAGCTCACTACTGACCCGAGCGTGGCTTCGGAGACCCGGAGGTGCAGACGAAGCCGGAGAATATGGAAGGGTTTTTTTTTTTATTATTATTATTATTTGAGGGAGGGGGAACCCCCATCCTACCCCACCCCGCCGCCATCAAAATTAAAACCGTGGCCAAGGAGAGGTGTAAGGCGTTGGAATTTTATTCAATCGTTTTGTTTCTTGGCAAAGGGGGTTGGAAGAAAACATACTTACGACGGGATGCCTCGCTTCGCCTTTTTGACAGATGAACAGAGCTGGAAGGGACCTTGGAGGTCATCTAGTCAAACCTCCCGCCCGAGCAGGAGACCCTATGCCATTTCTGGCAGAGGGCAGTCCAGTCTCTTCTTGAAAGCCTCCAGGGATGAAGCTCCCACAACTTCCGAAGGCCACTTCTGTTCCATGGGTTGATGGTTCTCACTGTTAGAAAATTCCTCCTTATTTCCAGGTTGAATCTCTCCTTGGTCAGTTTCCATCCATTATGCCTTGTTTGGCTGACAGGGGCTTTAGAAAATAGCTGGACGCTCTCCTCTCTGTGGAAGCCCCTCAAATATTGGAAGATGCTATCCTGTCTCCCCTGATCGGCAGGCAACTCAGCTTGGATCGCCAGAGCTCGGCTCTTCAGACCCATTTAAAAGAAAAAAAAAGGCTCTGATGATCACGCGGCGCAGCTGGGCATAGGGTGGGGGGTGAGGGCAGGGATTTTTGCAACCGATTCTCCGAACTGCCCGCCGCCATCGCTACCTACTCGCCTGAGCCGGTCCGAACCGGGAGCATTTCACCCCTGACTTTGGGCTGCCCCAAAGAAGGGGGGGGGTCCACTTATTCTCCAAAGCACCAGAAGGCAAGACAAGAAGCAATGGGTGGAAATTATCATCTGTCTGTTGAACTAATTTAGGGAAAGTTCTCGGGTCTATTTTCCCCTGTTCTGCAAGATTTTTCAATTTCTTTTACAGGTCAGGCATATTTCCTTTTACTCCGTAGAATAATTCTCGATCTGGTTCTTGTTACCTACTTTTTACTGGTTTAATTCTTCTTTTAAAAAAAAGCAACCAGCAAGAGCCCAAAATCGCTGCAAGGGAAACAGGCTTCAAAAAAAATAAAAAATAAAAAAAAAATCCATGATTTCCTGTCAGCTAACTTGAATCAGCCAAACAGGAGGAGAGTCGTGCTTCCCGCTTAATGCTGTACCTTGGATACGGCAGTAAGGTAGACTTTAAAAGAGGGATCGAGCGCCTACAGCTTCCAGTGGCAGGCAGTTCCACTGGGTAATGGTTCTCACCGTCAGGAAATTTCTCCTTAGTTCCGGGTTGCTTCTCTCCTTGATGAGTTTCCATCCGTTGTTGCTTCTTCTCCTGCCTTCAGGTGCTTTGGGGAATAGCTTGACTCCCTCTTCTTTGGGGCAGCCCCTGAGATATCGGAAGACTGCTCTCATGTCTCCCCTGGTCCTTCTTTTCATTAAACTAGACATGCCCAGTTCCCGCAACCGTTCTTCCTATGTTTTTGCCTCCAGTCCCCTATAATCCTCTTTGTGGCTCTTCTCTGCACTCTTTCTAGAGTCTCCACATCTTTTCAGATATCTCATCTTAACAAGTTGGGTTCTTCAAATAATCTGGAGTTCCTAAGAACAACCAAAGAGACCTACAGAGATTACTGGTAATATTCCTCCTGGTATAATGCAAATTTACCGAGCTGGATCATAAGATCTGCCTCCGACAATGGGTTGGACTAGAAGACCTCCAAGGCCCCTTTCAGCTCTATTCTGATGGATGGATGGATGGATGGATGGATTGAATTGCACGAGGCTGGAGCAAAAGACCAAAGAGATGGGATGTCCACTAAGCATAAACCTTCCTCCTCCATCCCTGATCGAAAGTCCTGGGCCGGCCCTGGGGAACAAACCACAATCTAACTACATGGTTGGGGAAAGGGGGGGGGCTTAATTTGGTACTCTGCCTCCTCCCTCGCCCCCCAATCTTCCACATCATCTGTTACCCTTTGCTGCCCCCCCCCCGTGCCCCTGTGTGCGCAAATCGGGGATTACGATATAACTCGATTTGTCCGCCACCGTAATTCTCCCTCCCGCACCCATATGCTTTAACTTTCGCCCCACTTTATTTAAATCACTTTTTTTCCTTCTCTCTCTCTCTCTCTCTCTCTCTCCCTTTGCCATTGACTGACTGGGTTTTGCGCTTCGCCCAGCGGTGCATGTGAAAACAAAAACATTTCTATATGTTCCCCAGACTTTTCAACTGCTCTTCCACACACACACACACGGTTCCCATTAACAGATCTTCCCTTGTCTGAGTTAAAACTGCGCCCCCCCCCACCCCCAGTAAACTTGCAACAGCTTCATTAACATAAAACCACATGCTAATGGGAAGCAGAACTGTTTAATGGTTTATTTTCTTATTATCTTACGATATATTTCATCTCTCCTTTCCCCGGCCTGCCCTTTTCCTTCAATTGCTACTACATTCCTTCTTGAATTTCATGCCGTTCCTGTTTCCAATATTACCCCCGGCTTGGCTAGAGATCTGATATAGAACAGGACAAAAAAAGACTTCATTGCTGTTAAAATATAAGGGTTCTTTTCTTTTCTTTTCTTTTTTCTTTTCTTTTCTTTTCTTTTCTTTTTTCTTTTCTTTTCTTTTCTTTTCTTCCTTCCTCTCCTCTACCTCCTTCCCTCTCTACTTTCTACCTTCCTTCCCGCTATCTTCCCTCCTTCTTCCCTCCCTCTCTCTCTCTACTTTCTCCTTCCTTCCACTTTCTCCTTCCTTCTTTCCTTCCTTCCTACTTCCTTTCCTCCCTCCTTTCTCTCTCTCCTGCTTTCTCCTTCCTTCCTTCCTTCCTTCCTTCCTTCCTTCCTTCCTTCCTACCTATCTCACCCCTTCCTCCTTCCCTCTCTCCTCTCTCCTTCCTTCCCTCTATCATCCTTCCTTCCCCTTCCTTCTCCTTTCTCCTTCCTTCCTTTCCCCTTCCCTCTCTCCTATTTTCTCCTTCCTTCCTCCTTTCTTCCCTCCCTCCCTTCTCTCTCCTGCTTTCTCCTTCCTTCCTTTCCTTCCTTCCTGCATCCCCACTCCCTCCTTCCTTCTCTTTCTCCTTCCTTCCTTTCCTTCCTACCTTCCTATCTACCTCCCCCTTTCTCCTTCCCTCTCTCCTTTTTCTTCCTTCCCTCTATCTTCCTTCCTTCCTGCTTCCCTCTCCTTTCTCCTTCCTTCCTTCCTTCCTTCCTACTTCCCTCTACTTTATCTTCCTTCCTTCCTCCCTCCCTCCCTCCTTCCCTCTCTCCTGCTTTCTTTCTTTCTCCTTTTGAAATTGCCCAGGCCGAATCCATCCTCCAAATTTCCCCAGCGTTTCCTTCATTTCATTTCATTTATTAAACGCGTAGGCTGCCTGATGCTTAGCGAAAGAGCTTTTTCTCTGTGGGGAGGTTCGGAGAATATCTTTCAGAATTTCTCCTAAATTCAGAGTTCATTGCTTTGATGTGACTTTTTTTCCCCTTCTCTGGACCGCTTCCCTGGTTGTTGGTCCTTCAAGAGATGTTTCCAAATCTCTTCCTAGTTCCTTGAATGCCATATATGGGGGGTGGGGGATGGGACACCTTGAGCCAGTCACTCCCTCTCAGCCCTAAAAAGGAGGCAATGGCAAATATATTTCTGAAGAACCTTGCCAAGATAAATTATAGGGACTAGCCCAGATGGCTGTCAGATGTCAAAAACTTACCGGAAGGCACACAAACAAACACATATTCCCATCCCTCCTTGGGCCAGTCAGTCTCGCACAGCCCTAAAAAGGAGGCAATGGCAAACCACTTCCGGAAAAAACATGGCCAAGGTAAGACAGAAGTCAAAAATTGACAGGAAGGCACACACAGACACGCATAAAATCTCTCCCTGGCTCAGCCAACTATCCCCAAAAAATCAGCGAATCAGGGTAAACACCAGCCCTGTGGACTTCAACTCCCAGCATCCCCCAGTCAGTGTGGCCGTTGTGTAGAATTCTGGGGGTTGAAGGCCACAACCTCGAAACTTGGGAAACACAGATCGAAGCTCACATAACTGGTTGCGGGGAAATTGTTTAGCGCCACGACCGTTTACAGACAAAGCAGAGGTGATATTCAGCCGGTTCACACCGGTTCGGCCGAACCAATAGCAGAAATCGCAGATGGGCCTGTCCACCTGCTCCGGTTCTATGCCATTGTATTTAGGCACGTTTTTGAGGCCGGGCACATGCGCAGATGGGAGCGTGCACACATTTGCAAACAGATAGGGAATGCCGCCCCTGATATAGACAGTCCTTGTCTTACAGCCATTCGTTTCAGCGACCATATAGAGTGACAACAGGACTGAAAAACACTTAACCACGGTGGCAGGAAAGGTCAAAAGAGGGGGCAAAACTCGCTTAACGAATGTCTCACTTAGCAACAGAAATTTCAGGCTGAATGGTGGTCGTAAGTTTGAACACTACCTAGAATAGGACTTCCTCTCTGGGCTTGTTCTTTGAGGCTGTTACTCCCCTGTTTCACAAAACTGCAGCCGAGGGACAAACAGATTATATAGACAAGGTTACGTAAAGATGGAAGATTGGGGCTCTGGGTGGGTGTGTATATTGATGTGTTGGTGTTTTGAGAAGATGAAGAAAGCCAGCCCTCTAAAGAAGCTTGAGCTGTTTCTATTTGGTTTGGGGGTTTTTTTTTTTTTTTAAATTAAAGTTTAATTCCCCCTCCCTCTCCCGTGCAGGATATAGGTTGTTTATTCCTTGCAAGCTTATTTAGCCAAAAGGCATCCTGGTGTGGATTTCAGATCAGTAGCAAGTGGTAATGTTTAGATTGCAAGCTCTATTATTTTTTTTTTCATAAAAACAGATGGGAACAGGAAAAATAGATAGATAGATAGATAGATAGATAGATAGATAGATAGATAGATAGATAGAGTGCAAGAGAGAGATGGAGAGATAGATAGATGATAGGTAGATGATAGATAAATAGATGATAGATGAATAGATAGATAATAGATGAATAGAAATAGATAGATAGATAGATAGATAGATAGATAGATAGATAGATAGATAGATAGATAGATGATAGATAGAGCGCAAGAGAAAGATGGAGAGATAGATAGATGAATAGATAGATGATAGATGAATAGAGATAGATATAGATGATAGATAGATAAATAGATAGATAGAGATAGAGATAGAGATAGAGATAGAGAGATAGAGAGAGAGAGGATAGATGGGAAGAGAATATGTATGTATGTATGTATGTTTATATATACTGTGTTTATCCAAAAACAAGACCCTGCCTTATATTTTTTTGAACCCCGAAATAAATGCTTGGCCTTATTTCCAGGAAGGTCACATTCTTTTGGGGCGTGTGGAGACAGATGGGGCTTCTCTTGCCGTCTTACCTGATTTCCAGCTCTGCATTTAAATGTTTTCAGGGAGGGTGTGTTATTTTCGGGAGGGAGGCTTATTTGAGGGCATGAGCTCAAAAGCCCGATTGGGCTTATTATCAGGGGAGGTCTTATTTTCGGGGAAACAGAGTATGTATATTGTGTGTGTCTGTGTCTGTGTGTCTGTGTGTCTGTGTATGTGTATATATGTATGTGTATATGTATATGTATATACTCTTTTCCTGTTCTCTTCCCGTCTATTTTCCCCTTTAGTGTCATTTAAAAAATAAATAAATAGAGCTTGCAATCTAAACATTACCACTTGCTACTGATCTGAAATCCACACCAGGATGCCTTTTGGCTAAATAAGCTTGCAAGAAATAAACCACCTAGTATCCTGCATGGGAGAGAGAGGGGGAATTAAACTTTAATTTAACCCCCCCCCAAACCCCCAGCTCAAACTTCTTTAGAGGGCTGTCTTTCTTCATCTTCCTAAAACACCAACACACCAATATACACACCCACCCAGAGCCCCAATCTTCCATGACCATCTTTATGTAACCTTGTCTCCTTCCTCAATGCCAACCGGGCGTAATGCATTTCTTTAAATTAATAATGCGTAAAAGGAGATTTACGCCGCTCCGGCTAAAATATTATAGGGTGGCTTTTATTTATTTATTTCCCTCCCCCCACACACACACACAACTTCTCCTTTGCATTTTATTCATGCATTTGTCACTGTAGTCCTTAATGGAAGGTGCCGGGGTTGAGAGGGGATAAATAATGAAGAGTCTATCATAATCTGGAGCCATTTGCAAATTCATCACGGATATTCTCCGGGAAAAGGGGAGGAAGGACGATGAGAAATATGCCCCGGCGCTAATATAAATCGCATCGATTTCCCCCAATCCCATTTATTTGCTTTTGAGATGGGGGTGAGGCTGTGAAACAGCAGAATAGCTTTCTTTCCTTCCCAGCGGGGCCTCCGTTTCTTCTCCCAAAACCTTGCCACTTTAAAAATGGGCGATGTTGATGATTACAGATAGTCCTCGATTTACGGCCAACATTTCTGTCGTAAAGGGAGACCGCTTGTTAAGGGAGCTCTGCTCTGTTCTGCGATATTCCCCGTCCCCTGTTCAGTGACTTTGAATGGTCACTAAGCAGACTGTTGTGCCTGTAATTCAGTGATCTGTTTCACCTTCCAAGATTCCATCGATTCCCACCCACCCCCAAAAACCTTAAATTCTTCCTTATTAAATGAAGGGGAGAGAGTGTTTTGAGTCAGGCCCAAATAGGTATTATCAGACGCAATCAGTTCGGAACAAATAGACTTTATTAGAACAGCTGAGAATTAATTCATTCTCAGCGTCAGTCCAAACTAATTCAAAACAAATTCTTCGTAACACACATTCTTCAGTCTAATCACCAGCCTTGGTATAATTAGACAAACCAGCCAAGGGCTTTTCTTGGCAAAAGTTCAGAAGCAGAAGACGCCGACAAGAAAGAAATGCAGCAAGACAAGAAACAAATCTATCAACGTTGTTTTCCGACAAAGAGCCCAAGAGCCATTGCTGGTCTTTTAAGCCTTATGGGAGGGGCCAATCATCTCTTGGCCTTACTCCTGAGTCGTCCTTTTTGCTTTAGCTGCTATTGCCTCCTGGCAGCTCTTCTCGTGCGTGCACTAGGAACAGGCTCCTCCTGTTCCTCTGCCTCTCTGCTGACAAACTCCGGAGGCTCCGGAGTTGGCGCATCACTCCCCGATGGCCCTGGCCCCATCTCTGCCTCCGACGCAGAGCCCTCATCCGGGCCTTCTCCAGGACTGGCCCATGTTCTTCCTCAGCCTCATCGCTGTCCGACTCCGCTGCCAGCTCTGCAGGTTGCGGGCGGATCACAACAGAGAGTTGAGTGTCTACACCAGTATTCAGCCGGTTCGGATTGGTTCGCCCCGAACTGGTAGTGGAGATCGAGGGTGACATCCACCCACCCTGGCGTTATGTTGTCCTATTTAGCCATGTTTGGGAGGCCTATTTAGCCATGTTTCTGACGCACGGAAGGCGTGTGTGCAAACAAAGCACATGCACGGAAGGCCAGGTGCATGGGGAGAAGCTGCGTACGCATGCCGAACCGGTGGAAACAATATTTGAAACCTATTGCGGGTCCACATGTTTTTCTGTCTAAACAAATCTTACAGTTTGGCCAGCTTCCGTTTTAGATCCATCACTTAATCTGCAGGAACAAAAGTTAATAATTTTTAATTATGGGTTGCCCCTTGACCTACAACTATTCGTTCAACCTTACAACGGCACTGGGAGGGGGAAAAAAAGGACTTAGGACCGTTTTTCACACTTACGATGGTTTGCAGCATCTCCGCGGTCACGGGGCCAAGATTGGCAACTGACTCATATTTTTGACGGTCGCAGAGTCCTGGGGGGGGGGGTAGTCAGGTGATCAAACTTTTGCGATGAGCGAAGTCCACGGGGAAGTCGCTTAACAACCGTGTGACTAATTTAACAGCTGCAAGGATTCGCTTAACAACGGCGGCGAGGAAGGTCGTGCAATGGCGCGAACCCGGTTTAACCAATGTCTCACTTAGTGACGGAAATTTTGGGCTTCAACGGAGCTCCATTTGGGCTCTATTCTATTGCGGTCATAAGTTGAGGACTATCTGTATTTCGTCAGCAGGATTTTTGCAGGATTTTAGGACAGGGATGGTGGAGAGGAAAGCCCGTTTCAACTCTTGGTTTCTGGAGCGTTTTACTCGAAATGCATGTCCGTCCCACACCCCCCCCCCCCAAACTAGACACAAACCAGAACATGTTACACAGGCCAAACCCCATAATTTGGGCTATGTGGTTTGCAACTCAAACAATGCATACATTAAGGAAACCTGCTCACACACAAAAAGGAACGTAGTTGGGGAGGGAGAAGGGCATTGGGGGAGGGAAGGGGGGGATGACTTGTGAAAAAGTCAGGATAGAAAAAAAAATCCCGTTAGAAAATGGGACGTTTTTAGAAGGAAGAGAGATGCTTTAGAAGGGAAGGAGGGGGCAGAGAGGAAGAAGGACCAAGTCGGAAGGGACCTCGTAGGCGAAAAAAATTTCAAGGGAGAAACCAAAACCAGAAACAAAGAAAGTTCAATTGTCTTTTGAAAAGCACCTTTGGGACAACTATGATCTGAAATTCCATTAAAGATGGCTCTATTCCATTCCATTCCATTCCATTCCATTCCATTCCATTCCATTCTATCTTCTCTTCTCTTCTCTTCTCTTCTCTTCCCTTCCCTTCCCTTCCCTTCCCTTCCCTTCCCTTCCCTTCCCTTCCCTTCCCTTCCCTTCCCTTCCATTCCATTCCATTCTATTCTATTCTATTCTATTCTATTCTATTCTATTCTATTCTATTCTGTATCCTGTATCCTGTATCCTGTAATCTGTTCTGTTCTGTTCTCTTAATTCCTCTTCTCTTCTCTTCTCTTCTCTTCTCTATTTTATTCTATATTCAATTCTCTCTTCTCTTCTCTTAATTCCTCTTCTCTTCTCTTCTTTAATTTCTCTTCTCTTTCTTTCTCCTTCTCCTTCTCCTTCTCCTTCTTTCTTTTCTCCTCTCCTCTCCTCTCCTCTCCTCCCTTCCCTTCTCTATTTTCTATTTTCTATTTTATCCTATATTCTATTCTATATTCTATATTGTGTATTCTATATTTTATTCTATTCTCTCTTCTCTTCTCTTCTCTTCTCTTCTCTTCTCTTCTCTTCTCTTCTCTTCTACATTCTACATTCTACATTCTACATTCTACATTCTACATTCTATATGCTATGCTATTCTATTCCATTCCATTCTATTCTATATTCGATTTGATTCTATATTCCTATCCTATCCTATCCTATCCTATCCTATCCTATCCTATCCTATCCTATCCTATCCTATCCTATCCCATCCCATCCCATTCCATGAATAATTGAGAATCTCCATGCACATTTAGCCATATAACCACAACAGAGCAACAATCCGACAACCCAAGTTCATTTTTCCAGGCTGAGCAAATTTTGCAACTAGAGCATTAGGTCCCCCCAAGTCTCGAAAGGAACAATCGACTCAGTCCGATGGGCCAAACAGCTTTATGTAAAGCCCTTTTCCCAGACACCCCCCCCCACCTCCCCAGTTCTTAATTTTGGACCTGGTGGGGGTGAGGGTGGGGGACCCTGCAACAGCACATTTCTGGCGGTCTTCCTTTCCTTCTGGTTTAATTCACCCATTTCCTCCAGGGGTGGGTGGTGGGTGTTTTTAAGCAAGGAGGCGATTCCCCCCCGCCCGCCCCCAGAAGCTGCCATCCTGTCCATTGGTGGCTGCCTTGCAAAAGCGCCGAACGGAAATGCCCGTTTGTATGGAAGAGGAAGGAAAAAGGACAACAGATGGAAGGGGCACAAGAGTTGAGACAAGTGTGCGGGGCCAACAATGCAACAGGTTCCTTTCTCCGGCTTGCAAAACGGGAGCGGGAGGCAAAAAAACCCGACACACAATGCCAGAACCAAAATAACGAGAAGAAGGAGGAGAAGAATACTGTGAACCGAAAAAAACACACACACAAGGCCTATTTTTTTTTTTTTTCCGGCAGGAAAGATGCTAATCAGGGCCCGTATTTCTATGGCTCGCCTGATGTGAGGGCCAGGATTCTGTGTTTCCTCTCTCTCTCTCTTTTTTAATTTCCCCCCCTCCTTGGAAAAGCATTGCTTTTAAATCCGCGCCCCCCCCCTCCACAAACAAACACACACTTCCATCGCAATGATAAGGAAATAAAATAAAAATGCTAAAAAGGTGAGTGCGAGAGCAGCAGCTGCAGAAGCGACCGAGATGATCTTCGGAGTAAGATGCCGCTTGGCTGCCAAATGATTTTACACAGGGGTGGGGCCGCTGGGGGTTTCGCAGGGGGTCGGGAGAACCTCTAGCTAAGATTCTGTGCAGTTCGGAGAACCCGCAAATCCCACGCCGGGCTGGCCCCGCCCAACTTTCCTCTCCCCTCCCAGGAGTCCCCACACGGCCCATTTGGGATGCAGGTAAGATGAGGGCATGCACAGAGGCTCGGGGAGAGCTAAAAACAAGCGTACCGGAAGTTCAGGAAAACCAGAAACAGGCTCGTTTCCAGCCTCCAGAGGGCCTCCGGAGCCTGGGGAGGCCGTTTTCACCCTCCTGGCGGCTCAAGGAAAGCCTCTAGAGCCTGGGGAGGGCAGAAATGCCCCTCCCGCCCCCGCTGTGGTGCAGGAGGCCCACCTTTGCCATGCCGATCCAGTGACCAGATAAAGAACCCCTTGCTAACATTTTTGAAGCCCACCCCTGATTTTACCTCTGATCTGGCTGTAAAAAGAAAAAAAATAATCGGAATCATTCACGCCGTCTGCAACGACTGTGTAACTATCTGCATTTTTCAACAAATCATTTGCAGCAGTCGCAGGGCAAACCTTTTCGGGGGCCCAAGTTCTCGGCTCCTTTTTTTTTTTTTCAATTTTCGACTCACTCGCGGAAGGGAAATGTTTGTTTTTCGGAAGGACGGCCGTTAATAAGTTCGTGCGATTGCCATGCCGGTGAATAAAAAGGCAATCAAAGTAAAATTGCTTCCGTGGGTCATTAAGACACGGTCGTTTCCCCCTTCGGCCCCCTTTCAAAAAAAAAACTGGCCATGTTTTCCTTGGTGCTTCGACTTTGGCTCGGGGTCTCCCTAGCAAAAACCGTCCATTCCTGCTTCGAAGCAGAAACAAAAGAGGAAATTCCAGGCCATAATAAGTGGTTAAGCCGAGCAAATGGCTTATCTCTTGGAATTGTGAAGCCTAGAAGTGGGATACACTTACCTTCTCTACCGGGTTACAAATGTGAGCGCACGCGTATGTGCAGTGCTCGCGGATTACATCCGGGCGGGTAGGCGGAGCCTCCCGCAGTCGCCGTTACCGGTTCGCCTGACCCGGAAAGAACCGGCTGAATCCCACCACGGGCACTGAAGCCTCCATTGTGCAAAGTCAAGCAAAGATTGGGGATTGTCTCTCTGGATCAGTCTGGAGTTGGCTGCCCTAATCAAGAGAGTGGACCAAAAGAGAGCCTCCCACCCGCAAAGTCCTCCTAGCCCTAGGACTCTATGATTCTAAGCCATGATCAGTCGGTACCTCAAGATCCCTTCTAGCCCTAGATTCTATGATTGTAGGATGTCCAATCGTGAGCAATTCAGTACCACCAAGATTTTATGACGAAGGAGAAATTTCCTGGTTGGGAGAGGAACGGAAGCTGCGTTCAGAAGTTGTGGGAGCTACATCATTGGAGGCTTTCAAGAAGAGACTGGAAAGGTTTAGGGTCTTCTGCTTGAAAAGGGTCTTGGGACCAGTGGTGGGTCTCGCATATTCTTACCACTGCTTCGCCCCACGCATGCATGTTGCTTCACACCTTTCACGCATGCGCCTGGCCTGCCATGCGTGCACTTCGCTTCTGTGTATGTGCCCAGCCTCGAAAACATGGCTAAATAGGACATCTTTAAATCCGGGGCAAGGGGGCGGCCTACCGGTGATCTCCAGTACCGGTTTCCTCTAAATACTAGAAGACCTCCAATCTCCCTTTGTAGAAAATTAGCACCCGCCCTTCTCCTAGAAGAATGAAATATTTTAGGAAATATTAAAAAGGCAGGATATTATATTTCACCTAAAAGAGAAATAGAAACCTTAAGGGAGACAGAAACTCAGAGCTTCAGCTCCCTGCCTCCAGCAGATATTTGGGGCCCATTGAGAAGGACTGGGCCAGCCCGTCTGCAAGACAAAAGACTTTCAGCTCTAGGGTGATGGGATAAAGACATGACCCTCTTCCAGCACATAATAGGATTGTATTCTAGCAGCAGGGCTCACTGCATTACAAAAATCACCTGAGGGCCATTGCGTCAGCTCAAGGTTCAACCAAACTTAATTCAGACAAACGTGACTCCACATGGCCCCATGGGAGTCTGACTACCACCAATAGAATACATGCTCTTGCCACAGGAACAGGAAGCTCAAGGGCAAGGCCCAAGAGAGGGTATAATAGAAATAACCCTCCCTCTCCACTCTGTGTGGTCAGCTGCCCGGGACCTCAAACCCATGTGGTCCTGTTCATCAATAAACCATCTTTCAACCTCCATGTTTTCCAGCGTCTTTCTCCCTGCCTGGAACTGAACCAGATGGATATTTCTTCCAACACCTACCAACTCTATTATTGTTCTAGGTTCTATCTTAAGATGTCTAAGTCATCACCAGTACCTCCAAGGTCCCTTCTACCCCTAGGATTATATGATGCCAATCAAGTTCAAGACTTCAAGGTGCCTTCTAGTTGCAGGAGTCTATGATTCAAAGAGACCTACTCATCACAAGCTGGGTTGTTGTCATTGATCTCACAGTTCAGAGGTTGAAATCATGAGATTCCTTGTAAGATTGACCCAAAATCCTTCTGCACATGCGCAGAGCACCAAAACGGGATGTGATGACATCTGGGCGGAGCCTCCTATGATCCACCGAACCGGATAAAACCGGCTGAATACCACCACTGATACTAGAATACAGAATCCTACCTAGGTTTTCTATCTTTCCTGCCTGATCCTGGTTCAACAGGGAGATAGAATCCCAATTCTGTCCCCCAAAAAAGAGGGTCTCACGGGGTCCTCCAAACCAACAAGTTGGCTTGCCCAGACAGGCACAATCTCAAACTCAACGGTACCTTCTCCTCCCTCTTCATCTCACCCCACCCCACCTTCCCGCCAGCCAACGGGTTCAGCCGTGCTTGTCCCTGGTAAAAGGATAATTAGCCAGTTGCGTAACAGTGCTTAATGAAGATTGCCGAAGGAAGGAGAAAGCCCGGATAGTTTGCCAGCCATTAAGGGAGGTCAAGAGGTCAACTTATGAACAAGTGATTTGCTTTACCTGGGAAAAGCCACTTAGGTAACTGGAGAAAAATGTGCCCTTTGTATCCTTTATCTGCTCCATTTGTACGTTGACATTGAAGTCAAGGTGTAATTTATCAGGCAGGAAGACAAACACAATAATCTGAAACAATAACAAAGGCTAGATCTTTAGCCAAGGAAAGGAAAGGAAGGAAGGAAGGGAAAAGGAAGGAAGGAAGGGGAAAGGAAGGAAGGAAGGAAGGAAGGAAGGAAGGAAGGAAGGAAGGAAGGAAGGAAGGAAGGAAGGAAGGGTGGATCTGGAGATATTGCTACCTGTTTTAAATTCGGACAATTTCTTTACAAAATTTCCTCCTGCCCGTGTTTGCTGAACATATTTGTGGTCATTTTGTGTATGTGGGGAGGGACTGAAATGCTACTGGTAAAGTCAGGTCTTCTAGCCAGGAGGAGGAGTGAGGGGAGGAAGGAAGGAAGGAAGGAAGGGACGGAGGGAGGGAGGGAGGAAGGGAGGGAGAGGAGAAGGAGGAGAAAGGAGGAGGAGGAAGAAAGGAGGAGGAGGAAAAGGAAGGAGAAGAAGAAAAATGAGGAGGAGGAGGAGAAGATGGACAAGAGGAGGAGGAGATGGAGATGCAGATGGAGAAGGAGGAGAAGGAAAGGAAGGAAGGAAGAGATGGAGATCCAAGAAGAGGAGGAGGAGAAGGAGAAGGAGAAAGAAGGAGGAGGAGGAGAAAAAGGAATAGGAGGAGGAGGAGACTCAGAAGGAGGAGGAGAAAGAAGAAGAGGAGGAGAAGGAAGGAGAAGAAGAAGAAAAATGAAGAGGAGGAGGAGATGCAGATGCAGATAGAGAAGGAGGAAAAGGAGGAGAAGGGAAGGAAGGAAGGAAGGAAGGAGAAGGAAAAGGAGAAGGAGAAGGAACGGTCATTTATTTAGTGAGCAAGGACAGGCTAAGGAATCTATCTTTACCCACAAAATATTTTCTCTTTAGTACCTTCCGTTTCCCTTTCTTCTTTCTCCCACTTCTCCGTTTTAACGATCATTAAATTAGGCCTAGATAAGACCCTTTCCCTCCCTCCCCCTCCCCACCCCAGCCCCCTTCGGCTTTCTTCCCGTCATCTATTTTTTTTCCCCTACTGAAACCTACAGAGTTCTTTTAAAAAAAAAACAACCCACATTAAATTAGAATTCAAAATCAACAAGTCTGAAGAAGGAGACCAGATCGGATGCCAGTGGGTTGACAGCCGATTTAACCATAACAAATACAATATGGACTTTTTTTTTTTCTTTTCTCAAAGACGTTTAAAAGCTGGAGCTGTAAGACGGATATGGGAGTTCTTTTTATTTCCTTTTTTTTTTTTTTCCTTTTTTGCTCGGGTATACAGCCAAGTCACTGGTTTATTATCCTCACCCCGATCTACTCTTTATTTCCATTAGTGAACTTCAGTGTTAGTGACAGCACACTTACGATCTTCATAGTCGCATGATCAAAAATTCAGATGCTTGGCCACTGACTCGTACTTATGACGGTTGCAGTGTTCCAAGGGGAGGCACGTGATCCCCCTTTTTGCGACCTTCCGACGAGCCAAGTCGAGGGGGAAAGCCAGATTTACTTAATGAACATGTGACTTAAGACCTGGAACAACTGTCTCGCTCGGCGACAGAAATTTTGACTCAACGTTGGTCGTATGTCGAGGACGACGGAATGAAAATCCAATCTTATGTATACAAAAGCCGGAAGTTCTAAGATAGGCGATTCAAAAATCTCCCCCAAATAAGACGCCCCTCTATTTTTATCTTTTGATCAATAATGACACATATTTCAGGAGTTTGGAGTCCTAGTGGACAATCCCTTAAATAGGAGCCAGCCGTGGGTGGCAGCTGCCAAAAAAGCCAACACAGTTCTCGGATGCATCAACAGAGGGATAGAATCAAGATCTCGTGAAGGGTTGATACCACTTTATAAGGCCTTGGTAAGGCCACACTTGGAATATTGCATCCAGTTTTCGTCGCCACGATGTCAAAAAGATCTTGAGACTCTAGAAAGAGTGCAGAGAAGAGCAACCAAGAGGATTAGGGGACTGGAGGCTAAAACATATGAAGAACAATTGCAGGAACTGAGTATGTCTAGTTTAATGAAAAGAAGGACTAGGGGAGATATGATAGCAGTCTTCCAATATCTCAGGGGCTGCCCCAAAGAAGAGGGAGTCAAGCTATTCTCTAAAGCACCTGAGAGCAGGACAAGAAGCAATGGGTGGAAACTAATTAAGGACAGAAGCAATTTAGAATTAAGGAGAAATTTCCAGGCAGTGAGAACAATGAATCAGTGGAACTGCTTGCCACCAGAAGTTGCGAATGCTCCAACACTGGAAGTTTTTAAGAAGAATTTGGATAACCCTTTGTATGAAGTGGTGTAGGGTTTCCTGTCTAAGCGGGGGGTTGGACTAGAAGACCTCCAGGGTCCCTTCCTACTCTGTCTATTCTATTCTATTCTAGGTCCCCGAAGCAATTCAGTTCCAGTCTACCGAATCCGACTGATGGATTGCTTCAGCCGATCAATTAACAACGTCAAGTTCAATGCATCAGAATCCCATTCCGATCAATTTAGACAATTTTGCAGATACGCCAAGAATTGTCTGGTCTGAATCAAACGGAGGCCAGGATGGGGACACGGAGTCAAATTAAGCCTGGCTCGACTACTCCTGTTTTTTTTTTTTAAAAAAAAACTGTGAGTGTAAACTTTAAGGGGGAGAAAAAAAAATCTGCTTTTTTAACCCTTGGATCTATGAAAAAAAAAAAAACCCCTGCCTAAGGTTTTTTTTTCTTTTCCTTCTTTTTTCCCTCCTCTCCTTCCCTTCTATTTTTTCAAAAAGCACTTTTATCCAAACACATATTAATGCAAGAAAAACGGGGGCTGGAAGGAAAATAAACACGGCTCAGGCTTTTAAGGCAAGCCGGAGCAAAAAAAGAAAATACAGTCACAGCCCGAGTGGAACAGCGGATTTGCGCCATTGAAGCCTCGGCTCTTCTGGCTTAACGTGTGCGGTTTTGCAGAAAAAGCACTTTTTTAAAAACTCTAGCATTTCTTTTTTCTTTTTTTGGCTCCTTCTCCTGCCCCGCCGGTATATAAACTAGGATCGAGATGTCCTGATGCAGGATTTGGACTTTTAGGTTTGCGGGGGTTTAAGGCATGCTCGGTTCTTTCCTTATTTATTTATTTTTTTGGCCAGGGTCCTGATCGTTTGGGATCTTTTGGAGCAGAGTTTCCAAAAATTCCTTGGCTAAGTTCGGGTCAAGATGCTGGCAACTGTTTAAGATTGAGGAAGGTACTAATACCGCTCTATAAAGCCCTTAGTAAGGCCACACCTAGAGTCCTGCATCCAGTTTCGGTCCCCACACTATAAAAAAAGAGGTGGAGACTCTAGAAAGAGTGCAGAGAAGAGCAACCAGGATGATGTGGGGATCGGAGGATAAAACATACAATGAACGGTTGCAGGAACTGGGCATGGCTAGTCTAGTGAAGAGAAGGACCAGGGGAGACAGGAGAGCATCTTCCAATATTTGAGGGGCTGCCCCAGAGAGGAAGGGGTCAAGCTATTTTCCAAAGCACCTGAAGGCCAGACAAGGAACAGTGGATGGAAACTGACCAAGGAGAGATTTCACCTAGAAATAAGGAGGAATTTTCTGACAGGGAGAACCATCAACCGATGGAGCAGAAGTTGCCTTCGGGAGCTGTGGGAGCTTCATCCCTGGAGGCTTTCAAGAAGAGACTGGACTATCATCTGTCAGAAATGACGTAAGGTCTACTGCTCGGGTGGGCGGGGGGGCTGGACTAGATGACCTCCAAGGTCCCTTCCAACTCTGTTAACCATCTGTTATCTGCCCAGTCGTGCCACCTTCTGGTAATTTGACTTCCATTAGCAGAAGATGGCAAGCATTTCCGGGACACAAGCAACTCAACGTCTAACCTGCCCACAGAGCAGAAAGCTGAATTTTGAAGTTGTCTTTTTTTTTCTTCTTTTAATTCCCCTGGCTGTCCAAAACAATTTTGCCAAAATGCCTGAGAAGCTTCTATTAGTGTTGGCACCCGGGCCTGGGCTCGCCTCTTCCTCCGAGCTCCAGCGTTTAGGCACGGGTTCAAAACCGTGGGAGAGAGGTGAGGCTTGGCTCGCACTTTTGCTCCAGACGCTTGGCCAGAAGCCCCGGGGGCACTCGCAAACCGTACGGCCTCCGGGTTTCCACATGGACCAGGTCACAAAGTGGGTGGCAAGACCACGCCAAAGGGGCAAAAAAAAACCCCCCACCCCAACCCGGCAACCTTACAAGGAAGGGTGAGCGAACCGGGAGTCTGCTTTCAGATGGAATCGCTTGCAGATTCAGGGCCTAACCCTTCCACGTTCAACAGGTTTTATTTTAGCAAAAAATAAAACTGCTTTTTCCTTCGCTTTGAGCGTCCAAAATTGAGAGGTGGGGGGGAGAATCAAGAGGCATGAAAGATTGTATCTAGCAACTTCGCGATGGGGCGAAACCAGGGGAGCGTGGCTGCTGGGGGTTCGCAGAGGGTTCGGGAGAACCTCTAGCTAAGATCCTGTGCTGTTCGGAGAACTCCCAAATCCCATTTCTGGCCGGCTCCGCCCATCCCGCCACTCCCAGGAGTCCCTACGCAGCCCGTTTTGGATGCAGGTAAGTGCAGGTGTGTGTGGAGGCTCGGGGAGGCGAAAAATGGGCCTACCGGAAGTTTGGGAGGGTCTCCGGAGCCTGAGGAGGCTGTTTTTGCCTTTCCGGAGGCTCGAGAAATGCCTCTGGAGCCCGGGGAGGGCAAAAATGCCCCCACCCCCTTGCTGTGGTGCAGGAGGCTGACTAGGCCACGCCCAACTTGGCCACGCCCACCCAGCAACCAGGAAGAGAACCCCTTGCTAAAGCTTTTGAAGCCCATCGGTTTGTGATCCAAGTTTGCCAGGTTGCGTCTTTCAACCTCCTTCGAATCTAGTGTCCGTCGAGGAAACGAGTGATTTTATTCGTTTTTAATTCGTTGTCGGAAGCCTCACAATTCAAAAGAAGGCTATACAGGTTAGTCCAGTTCGTTTAGGGACCGTTCGAAGTGGCAACGGCACTGAGGAAAGGGACTCGTCGCCAGCCTTTTTCGCCCTTACGACCGTTGCAAGCATCCTTTGCAACCAGAGTCGCATGATTAAAATTCAGACCCTTTTGGCAAGTGGTTCATATTCAGAGTCCCGGGGTGTGTGTGTGTGTGTGTGTGTCTGTGTGTCACATGATCCCGTTTTGCGACCTTCCGACGAGCAAAGTCAGTGGGGAAACCAGATTCACTTTAAGGACGGTGTTCCTCATTTAGCAACTGCAAGGATACACTTAACGAACGTAGCCAGAAAAGCCGCAAAAAGGGGACGAATCTCACTTGACCGATCTCTCGTTTAGCAACCGTAAATTTTGGGGCTCAGTTGTGGCCATAAGTTGAGGTCCACCCCTGCGATGCGCACATAATAATTAAAATATAAAATGCGAGATTCAAACATGTCCAAGTTAAACAGGTCTTGCCCAGAAACTAGCCACAGGAATGGCAATTCTCTTGCGGTGCCATGAGGTACCCGAGTCTGGGCGCTGATCAGCACATCGAGAAGAATGGTGCGTATGCGTTGTTGTCCGCGTGTTACCGCAAACCCCATTTGCTCAGAAGAGGTCTGGATCTCGTGCCCAGGGTGAGGGTGGGCTGGAAATTAGTGGGAAAGCCTTTTTAAATCCCTGTAATGCATTCCACCTGGGGCTGCCCTTGAAGGCTGTTTGGACTAGAATCTGAGAATCAAAAAACCTCCCGGAAACCTTGATCCTTTCTTCTTCTGATGATAGACAGGTAGGTAGGTAGGTAGGTAGATAGGCAGACAGACAGACAGTAGATAGACAGATTGATAGACAGGTAGGTAGGTGGATAAAGAGAGAGAGACAGACAGACAGACAGACAGAAGATAGACAGATAGACTGATAGGTAGGTAGGTAAGTAGATAGATAGACAGGTAGATTGATATAGGTAGGTAGGTGGATAGACAGACAGAAGATAGACAGACAGACTGGTAGGTAGGTAGGTAAGTAGATAGATAGACAGGTAGATTGATATAGGTAGGTAGGTAGGTAGGTAGATAGAGATAGATAGGCAGGCAGGCAGGTGGGTAGAAAGAGAGACAGACAAACAGAATATAGACAGATTGATAGGTAGGTAGGTGGTTAGATAGGTAGACAGACAGACAGGTAGGTGGATGGGTAGAGAGAGAGATAGACAAACAGAAGATAGATAGACAGACAGACAGACAGACAGGTCAGTTGATAGATAGACAGACAGACTGATAGACAGGTAGGTAGATAGATAGGTGGATAGACAGACAGTAGATAGACAGATTGATAGGGAGGGAGGTAGGGAGGTAGGTGGATGGATGGATAGATAGATAGATAGATATAGCAATAAAGAGAGATAGAGATAGAGATAGATATAGCAGATATATAGATATAGATTCTCCTTGCAGTGGTGGCATTCAGCCGGTTATGTCCAAATCGTGTGAACCATAGTGGCGATCCAAAGGCCCTCCCCATTTTTTTTCCCCTCTCCGACCTCATTCCTTTTTTAAAAACTTTTCTTTTTTTCATTTTTTTGACCACTGTTTCAACTCCGCCGGAGACAAAAGCTGTCCGAATCCTGACCTAAAAGAACGAAGCGCCCCACCCTTCCCCTGTATTTATCTACCTGCCAATGGCATCCAGGATTGGCCGCCAAGCAAATAAGAAAATAGTTCAGCTATCGACGGATAACGGAGGTCACGGCTAATTTCAGGTAGCAACGAGGGGGTGAGTAGGAGGGGGGAGAGATGGGAGAAACAAGCTGCCTGGGCAAGCCTCACAACTCAAATACCCATGTTGCAAAAGGAGAACTTGGAACAAGGCCCCAAAAGGGCCACACCCAACAAACTCAACAAGATAATTGATGATGCTCGAGTCAACAGAAGCGTGACGGGTTCGTGGTGCCAGAAGCAGAACAAGGGGTAGAATTTAAAATAAAAAATAAAAATAAAAATCCACGGCTTCGAGTCAGCTGAGCAAAAAAAAAAAAAATCAACAAAGAGTTTTCAGCGGGAGTTGTGTAGCAGGATGGGTCTCTTCTTTTAGGCACCTTCCCCAAAAACACACAACACAGGTGTGCAAAGCCAGCCAACTGACTTCACAAGCACCTGGAGAACTCTGTTGGAAATACCCACGTCGGTCGCACACGCCCCATTAACTCCTCTGCCAAATCTGACACGGCGGGTGAAAGAATCAAGGAGCCTGGATAGCTCTGCAGACTAAGCACCCCAATTAACATCCAGCTGTCTGCAATGACTGTAAGTTCGAATCTGACCAGGCTCAAGGTGGACTCAGCCTTCCATCCTTTCTAAGGTAGGTCAATTGAGGACCCAGTTTGTGGGGGCAATAAGCTGACTTTGTATAAATATACAAAAAGTATGAAGGCTATTGCTTCACGCATTGTAAGCCGCCCTGAGTCTCCGGAGAAGGGCGGCATATAAATCAAATCAAATAAAAAAAAAATCATTTGGAGGGCCACGGAGGAAATTAGGACTGGGGTGGAGTGGGGGGTGTGACACGATAGCAGACTTCCAGTATTTGTGGGGCTGCCCCAAAGAAGAGGGACGGGGGGGGGGTCAACTTATTTACCAAAGCATCCAAAGAAGTGAAGGATGGAAACTCCAGGAGAGAGAGGGAGAGAGAGGGAGGGAGGGAGGGAGAAGAGAGAGAGAGAGTTTCTAAATAGCGAGGTAGCCCTTTGGGTATTGCTCCAGGGGCTCCAATAACAATTGGGACAACACACGATTTCTTTTTCTACAGTCGATACTATTATTATTATTATTATTATTATTATTATTATTATTATTATTATTATTATTATTATTATTTGCTATCGGCTGGTTGAATTTTTCTTTTATGCCCCCTTCTTTCTTCGAGGGGCTTTTTTTTAAAGCCCTTCCCTGTTTCTGTGTCCCTTCTAACCGGGATATATAACTGAGGAATGCCAACAATATATATATATATTTGCATTCCTCTGTTTCCTTTCCATTCAAGAAATTTTTATAAGGGAAGGGTCCATTGAATGAAAAAAAAAAAGCAACTGGAAAGCTCAGATTTCTGGCCAGTTTGACCGTCGGATGGAGGAGGGGGCAGGCTGCTGCTCCGCCTCCGTGGGACAAATTAGATAATTAAATGGAAACAGGCAAGATAAATTGCACTTTCTTAATTGGGTTATCAAGAGAGCAAGAGCGCGCCAGATGACCTCACTGTCTGGGGAGGCCGAAGGCGTTGGCCTCTCTCTCTCTCTCCCTTGCTTGCCTCCCGCGGAAATGAGAATGGAGTGACAGGTCCCTAACGGGGCTATTCTTAGCCACAAAACCCCGGGGGGGGGGGGATCTGAAGCCAGGGGAGGGGGGAGTCTCCGGGCTGAGAAAGCAAGGATGAACGGGACTCTATAGTCCAACCCCGTCCAACAACTTCTGGTGGCAGGTCATTCCACCGGTTCATTGTTCTAATGGTCTGTACATTTCTCCTTACTTCTGGGTTGCTTCTGGTCTTGCTTAGCGTCCATCCGTTGCTTCTTGTCCTGGCTTCAGGAGCTTTGGGGAATAGGTTGAGGCCCTTCTTCTTGGATGCCCCCCCCCAAAAAAAGTATTGGAAGACTGCGACCATGAGAAATGAGGGCAAGAAAGCCCCTCTGCCAACACACACACGCACACAAACGCTGTTGAGGAGGAGGAGGACGGTGGGTGCTCTCTGGAGCTTGGCGCTTTTCTTCCAGACGTTTCATTACCAAACTAGGGAACATCATCAGTGGTAGAAGGAAGGACGTTGCTGAAACAGAACCAAAGTCAAGGACAAAGCCTCCTGGAGAGTGAGACCTTTCTTGCTTTCAACGGGTGAGAAAGGAAAATTTTGGGGCATGCGCGGAGTCCTTTCCGGATTAAGCCAGCCTTGCTATCTCGTCTCCTTCTGCCCCCCTCTCAGCCTTTGTTCTGGGAAACGAAAGGGCACATCATCAGTTTGCCATCAGTCAATAAAAAAATTTGACTGGTTTGCCCTCGCTTTGCCCTACTACCCGAGAGAAATTAGACCGTCCGTCTTATTCAATCTTTGCCCCAAAGTTTGCTGAGAAACCAGTTGGTGGCGAGCTGGGCAGGAGATGGGATAGATAGATAGATAGATAGATAGATAGATAGATAGATAGATAGATAGATAGATAGATAGATAGATAGATGATGGATGGATGGACGGACAGACAGACAGGATAGACAGACAGGATAGACAGAGAGAGAAAGGGAGGTGAAGAGAAACAGATGAGAGAGAGAGAGAGGAAAGAGATGAAAGAGAGATGAGAGAGAGAGGAAGAGAGATGAGAGAGAGAAAAAGAGAAAGATGAGAGAGGGAGATGAAAGAGAGGGAGAAAGGGAGAGATGAAAGGGAGAGAGAGAAAGAAAGAGAGAGATGGGAGAGAGAAAGAGAGATGAGAGAAAGAGATAAAAGAGAGAGATGAAAGAGAGAGGGAGAGAGAGAGAAATGAAAGGGAGAGAGAGAAAGAAAGAAAGAGAGAGATGAGAGAGAGAAAGCAAGACAGAGAAAGAAAGAGAGAGAGAGAGATGTTAGATACAGAGACAGATTTCAAAACAGGGCTGATTAATGGCAGAAATATTTCTTTTTCTGGTGTGTGTTATTTTTGGGGGAGGAAGAGAGAGAGAGAGAGAGAGAGAGAGAGAGAGAGAGAGAGAGAGAGAGAAAGCTAGAAAGTAAAAGCCAGCTTTTAAAGGTAAACTCCGCCATATGGCTTATGTTTTGAAACTTTGCTCAGTTTTGTAAAGCCCGAGGCACCAAACTCTGTCGACAACATCTAAACTCAACTTGGGTTTCCCAGCTTCCTCCCGAAAGAGAAAAACCCATTTTCTTCCTATTAAATTAATGGCTATTTAGAATCTCAGACTGGAGTTAACTTCTTCCGAAAATTGATTTGGGTTGGGTGTTTATTTTTCCTGTTTCCCCCCTTCCACTCCCCACGTTTAGAGCACCGGAAAAGCCATTAACTCCTAACGTTCAAAAGCCATCCAGGCCTCCTGGTAGAGAGATTGAAAGTACTACCTATCGGTCCAAAAGCTTCTTTCCAAAACAACGGTTACCACCTAAAAATCCATTGGTCTTTACGCTCCGTAATTTTGATTTCAAGCGACAGGAAAGCAATAACACACATTTGCAAAAAATAAATAAATAAATTGAATGAAAAACCACCACTCGAAGTGCTGCGTCTCTTGGATAAAATGAGAATTAAAAATTGGACAGAGATCCCAGAGCTTCTGGGATTCGGGGAACATTTGGGGCTGTGTAGGGTCTTGGGGCTACCGGGTTGCCCATGGGATAAATAAAGGGATAATAATGGGAAGGGTGCAATTCAGTTCTTCCCAGATCAAAGCATCCTAACGCAGAGGGTGCAAAATAATAATAATAATAATAATAATAATAATAATAATAATAATAATAATAATAATAATAAATGCCACATGCCTGCAATAAAGGATAGCATAGCATAAGATGATTTCTGCATATGTGTATCAAAATTATATTAACACACACACACACATATATTACACACATGTATTTATATATAATTTAATACACACACACACATATATAATTAAATATATTATTATATTATCTTGCTATATAATTTTACACACACACACACACACACACAATATAAAAAAGGCAGTCATTTTATTTTTATTTCCATTCCCAAGCTTACAAGTGACTGTTTGACTCCCCTCACCCCTTTTGCACCCTAATTTTTAAAAAAAAAACAAAAATACATTCCTTTCCTCCTTTCCTTTCATCTATCATCTATTTATCTATCATTTCCAAGCAGGCAGCCTCTCTCTCCTCTTCTAAACTCCAAAATAATTTCCTTCCCGTTCTGGACCGCCTTACTTTGCGGGAAATTTTTATTTAAAAAATAATAATAATGCCTTCCCGTATCGGATCGCCCAATCCCAATCTGGCCTCGTTATTTATCCCATCTCCCCAACTCGGCTTGGCAGGAGCAGAAGACTCCGGGAAGGAGGTAGAGGAGGGGGTGTGTGTCAAAGGGCAGGTCTTATTTTGATATCTTTGTTGAGAACGTATGATACAATTAGATGCCTTTGACAATTTCCATTACGGCTGATCAAATATTTATCGAAGCTCGGGGACACACGGCTTCTCTGTACCATTTGCTTTTAATGATGTTGCGGCTGGAAGAGAAATTCCAAAGCGCTAGAAAAGCCCAGATTTATATCTATCTATCCATCCATCCATCCATCCATCCATCCATCCATCTATCCACTAAAAATAAAATTATATATCTCTATCTCTCTATCTCTCTATCTTCTCTCTCTCTATCTCTCTATCTCTTTATATCTATCTTTCTATCTTCTATCAATCTATCTATCTCTATCCCTCTCTTTATATCTCTCTATCTTCTCTCTATTTTCTCTCTTTATATCTATCTTTTTATCTCTCTCTCTCTCCCTCTCTCTCTCTCTCTCTCTCTCTCTCTCTCTCTCTCTCTCTCTATATATATATATATATATATATATATATATATATATATATGTATATACCCTGTTTCCCCGAAAATAAGACCTCCCTGAAAACATTTAAATGCAGAGCTGAAAATCAGGTAAGACGGTAAGAAGAGCCCCCTCTTGCTCCACATATGGAGCAAGATAATATGACCTCCCTGAAAATAAGGCCAAGCGCTTATTTCGGGGTTCAAAATAATATAAGACAGGGTCTTGTTTTCGGGAAAACATAGTATATACATACATACATACATATTCTCTTCCCATTTATCCTCTCTCTCTCTCTCTCTCTCTCATCTATCTATCTATCTATCATCTATCTTTCTATCTCTATTCATCTATCATCTATCTATTCATCTATTTATCTATATCTATCTATCATCTATCTATCTATCCATCTCTTGTGGTATATCTATCTATCTATCTATCTATCTATCTATCTATCTATCTATCTATCTATCTATCTAACTATAAGTAAAATATAATTTTATTTATAATTTTTTCTTTAACATCCAAAAGTGCTTGGTGAACAGTGTATTGCCTGGGTCAATGTACTTTAAACACAATTCTAATAATGAGAGTACCATTCAAATATACATAATCATAATCTTTCAACTTCTAATATTTGTGTATACATAGTAATTGTAGTACAGTGTTTTCCCGAAAATAAGACCGGGTCTTATATTAATTTTTGCTCCAAAGACGCATTAGGACTTATTTTCTGGCTAGGTTTTATTTTGGGGGAAATACGGTACTAAATGCATCTGTCTGGCTGAGGATCTTAACTGGGGCTTATTTTGGGGTGTAAGGCTAATAATACGAGCATCCTGAAAAATCATGCTAGGATTTATTTTCCGGTCTTATTTTTGGGGAAACAGGATACATTCTATTATATTTCAGTATACATCATACTATTTTCCCAATTTCTACTTTCTACTTCTTTTTTTCTAACACTTAATAAAATAACCACCATGTTAAAAAAAAAAATTCTATATCTATCCATCATCTCTTGCCCTTTTTCAGGATTTCAACTTTTTGGTGAACTTTTCATGCTTCACCCTTGGTATCTTGTAACTCCTTTCATTGCATTTATTTAATCTAAATATTTTGTCTGCCACAACGTCGATCTAGCCCAGGTTTTCTTAATAGCCAGGCTTCCCACCCACCCCTCAAAAAAAAATCCCCCCCCTCCCTTTCCCCCCTCCCCACCTCTTCCTACTTCCTTGCTTTGCATTATTAGGCTTGCAAATTGCCAGCTTGGCTCATAAATTACCAGGCCAGCCAAATGGCTGAAGGGAAGGCCGATCGCTGGGCGATGATAGGGTTTCTGCAAAGCATTAATCAGAACCGACGAAAAGGGAATATTCTAAAAATTGGGCCCTGCATCTAAATATTAGGAACAAGGAGCAGCAGATTCCTGCTATTGGAAGAAGGTTTGGGGAAAGAGCTGATCACGAGAAGGCCAACGCAACTAATAGAAATTATTATTATTATTATTATTATTATTATTATTATTATTATTATCCTTTAATCATTAAAACTGAAACTCAGTCAACTGAATATTTAAAAATCTATCATAAATACCATTGACTGGTGCTAATGGTTGATACAGGTTGCTGCCAGCATCCTAGGTACTGACCAAGTCTTATATTACTACTACTACTACTACTACTACTACTGCTACTACTATTATTATTATTATTATTATTATTATTATTATTATTATTATTATTATTATTATTATCTTTACATCTTTAATGAAATGTGTTGCCTTATAAGATCTGCTTGATAGGTTTGGCAGGAATATCCTAACACAGAAGTCATTTCCTTGATCCATGCCAACATCAAACTATATATATAATTTTATTTGCGGTCACAGACCAAAATTCAAATATAATTGCAAAAGAACGTGGGGAAAGTAACATCATAAACAGTTGGCCATCAGAAGCCTTGGCTGAGTGGAATTACATCGTTCTCCTCTAATAATTACAGCTCTTAAAAAAAATTTAGAAACCTGAAAAGTAATGTGTGATGAGCCATCCCCTAAACAATATAAGGTCAAATTACTAGCATTGGATCCAGAGAGTTATTATCATCCTCATCCTCATCCTCATCCTCATCAATTAATTAATTAAACATGAAACTCAATCAACTGAACATTTAAAAATGTATCACAAATATCACTCACTGGCCCTGAGTGATCCCAGGTATCATTCTAGGTATCAACCAAGTATCTTCTTAAAACGTACTTCTTAAAATTATTATTATTATTATTTTATGATTTCTCAAATAAACATGGTCTCATTTGGAAGGGCAGGAAGACAGGAATAGGGACTTCATCCTGGTTTTCATTTGTGGTTGTGCAAGAGGAAGAAAGGAGCAGGCTCGCTAAATAAAAATATGTTGGAGATAATTTTGGGGAAAAAAGCAAAAATGGTACCTCTCTTTAAGATTAACGTGTTTATTCTGATTTTTCATGATGGGGTTAGACCGTGCTCGGGGTTCTTATGGATGCATTTTACTGCAATCAGAATAACTGAAAAGCTAGGTAATCTGACCTGTAAGTCGCATTTGTGCGGGAATAGAGAGATACGTCTTATTCTTAAATATGACGAACGATTTAACGTTGTGATTTAAACCAAGTCATTGGGAGACAATCAACTTTGTGCTAATTAGGCTGTGCTGAAGCTGAAAGGAGCTGTTTTTTTTCTTGCTGTTTGCTTGCAAGGTGGTAAATTGCTGGGAGGCAGAGGCCAAAGAGTGGGGGCCAGTGGGCGGGCGGGGCTACATTTGGCATATAAGGCGCACCTAAATTTTCATCCTCTTTTTGGGGGGGGGGGAAAGGTGCATCTTATACTCTGAAAAATACGGTACTTCATTTACCGGGGGAGGGAGGTTCCCTCCGGTGGCAACTCCAGACCCGAAATGAAGTGTGGTTGATTTTCTGCGGTGGCGGCAGCCGCCGAAAAAGCTAATAAGATCCTCGGTTGTACAAACAGAGGCACAGAATCAAAATCACGGGAAATGATAGTACCGCTCTGTAAAGCCTTAGTAAGTAATTCCCCACCTGGAATGCCGCATCCAGTTTTGGTCCCCACATTGCAAGAGAAAGAAAAAGAAAGGAAGAAAGAAAGAAAGAAAGAAAGAAAGAAAGAAAGAAAGAAAGAAAGAAAGAAAGAAAGAAAGAAAGAAAGAAAGAAAGAAAGAAAGAAAGAAAGAAAGAAAGAAAGAAATGTTGAGACTTTTTGGGGAAAAAGTGCCAAGAAGAGCAATTTAGGATGATTAAAGGCCTGGAGATTAAAACATACGAAGAACGGTTGCAGGATTTGAGTTTGGCTAGTCTAGAGAAAAGAAGGACAAATGGGGGGGGGGGTACGGCATGATAGCGGTATTCGAGTATTTGAGGGGGTCAACATATTTTCTGAAGCACCAGAAGGCAAGACAAGAAACAATGGATGGAAACCAAACTTCACATAATTTAACAACCAGTTCGCCCAGCATCTAAAATATGTGCGTGGCCTTCCATGCGTGTGTTTTAAGGACGCGGCTTAGAAAACGTGGCTAAATAGGACGGCATATTTAGCCGGGGTCGCTACTACCGGTTCGCCAGAATTGGCTGAATCCCACCACTGATGGAAACTAATCCAGGAGAGAATTAAAGAGAAACTTCCTAACCGTGAGAACAATTAGCCAGTGGAACAGCTTGCCACCAGAAGTTGTGGTTGCTCCATCCATGGAGGCTTTTAAGAAAAGAAATTTCACCTGTGTAAAATTGATCTGGGGCTTCCTGCTTGAGGAAGGGTTGGAGTAGAAGATCTCCAAAGCCCAGCTCTATTCTGATTCATTGACGGATAGATTTCCCTGCAGGAGGGAACATTTTGATAGGACACATACCGGCGGGACGCACACTTCTGACATGTGGCATTGGGACACTCCCACCCCTTGGCTCCGACAGTGCGAATCTGGCACATTTGATAGACACCGTCCATGTGAGGTAGGTCACAAGGAAGAGATTTAGAGGCCAACACAGATGGCTCTTTAAGAAGAACACAAAGCTCTTCCAGAAAGCTCCATCATGTGGGTGAGGTAAATCCTAGCTACCCACGGGACTAGCCAGGAGTGGGTGCAGGGATCTACAGCATTCCTGACAACAGGAGACATTTTTATTTGCAGGGAGAGATCTCTGGCAAGCAAGCCAACGATCCCTCGCTCTACAGAGCCCAGAGACTTGCAGGAGCATCCCAAAAGATCAGAAAGGATCAGGAGACGTGGGAGATTCGACCACCCGTCTTCCCAAGTTCAAACCGAGGCAGATTGGTCCAATCCAGCCCAATCTGGTTTTTCTGAATCGGTTTGCAAAGGGAAGGATTCGGCGGAGCCTTTGAAAATGTCAAACGTTGAAAGTACAGAGGGGAATATGATAAGGGAAATGTTAGAACGCGCAGAAATGAATAGATTAACGCTGGCAATTAAAGAGAAAGGACAAACTGGTTATGATGTGATATGGGAAATACTTTATCGATGGTTAGAGGACAAATGTAAAAATTAGAAATAAAAATAGCTGAGTAAAATATAGAAAATAGTTAAGAGAGTTGAACAAATTAAGAAGAGGATGTAAAGTATTAAATATTTAACGTATTGGTATTAAGCTAAGAATAGATTAAATAATGAATATGATTGTAAATTTTAAGTTAATGCACAAATATTTGTACCCAGACGACACAATTTTTTGGGGGCATTTTCCAGGCTGTTTTCCGGTACCCGCAAAGATCAGCTGGCGGGCGTGCGCATGCCTGTTTTTCAGGCTGTTTTCCTGTGTCTGCGAAGACCAGCTGGCAGGTGCACTCATGCCTGTTTTTTTGCCATTTTTCAGGCCGTTTTCTGGCACCCGCAAAGACCAGCTGGCCAGTGTCCACATGCCTATTTTTGGGGCGTTTTTCCAGCTGTTTTCCTGCAGCTGCGAAGACCAGCTGGCCGGCGCACTCATGCCTCTTTCTCGGCCATTTTTCAGGCCATTTTCCAGTGCCCATGAAGACCAGCTGGCTGGCATGCCGGAAACCAGAGCAGTTGGCGACAACATGTATGCCCACAGAGAGGGCTCTGCATGCCACCTCCGGCACCCGTGCCATAGGTTCGCCATCACGGGAGTAGATGATCTCCAGTTCTCTTCGGTTCTCAGAATTCGCGGATCAAGGCTTCCATCTCCCTCCCTGTGGGTGGCCCGGTTTATTTTCTTCTCCACTGGCCATGGAGCCTTCTAATTCCCCCCCCCCCCCCCCGAATGCCACCGCCCGCTTGGCTTTTGTGGCGACAGATAAACCATGTTCCCGGATCCCGCACATGGGGAAAAGACAGCAACATTTGGCATTGTTGACAGCGAGAATTACAGGGGAACAAAAGAAGGCCTGTTTGGTCGCCCTCCTTTTGCAGGGACTTAAGGACATTTTTCTCATTTTTGAACGGCTAATGTCTTGCAGGAATGGGGGAAGAGATGGAGGGGAATTGTCTAATCTCTTTAAACTTAATCTTTTCTCCTTAAAAAAAAAACACACACACATCCACTAAAACCCGTTGGCTTCAGAGATGCCCCGGAGAGATCCATATTCCGCTAAAGACCCCTAATTAGGTTAAGATTATAATACCGTCATAATGCAGGCTCTTATTTCTCTCCTTCTCTTCTTTCATGACACCATTTTTATTGTATCCGTACCTCCTCTTGGCCCACCGAGAGTCCCTCAGAACTTCTGCCATCTTACCTGGGAGTAAAGTAGTGATGAAATCCAATTTTTTTTACTACCGGTTCTATGGGCGTGGCTTGGTGGGCGTGGTGTGGTGTGGCTTGGTGGGTGTGGCAGGGGAAGGATATTGCAAAATCTCCATTCCCGCCCCACTTCTCGGGGAATGATATTGCAAAATCCCCATTCCCACCCCACTTTGGGGCCAGGCAGAAGTGGTATTTGCTGGTTCTCCAAACTACTCAAAATTTCCGCTACCGGTTCTCCAGAACCTGTCAGAACCTGCTGGATTTCACCCCTGGAGTAAAGCCCAATGAGTAGCCAACCCTCCAGAAGATAGGCTTAAGATACAGAAAGGATCTTGACAGTCTTGAACATCGGGCGCGATCGAACGAAACGAAAGTCGACGGCAAAAAAAGGAAGGCTTTGCATTTAGGCCAGAAAAACCCAAATGGTAACTTGCTCAATAGTAATAATTGTGAGGGGGATCTTGGAGTCCTAGTGGACAATCACTTAAATAGGAGCCAGCCGTGGGCAGCAGCTGCCAAAAAAGCCAACACAGTTCTAGGCTGTGGGATAGAGGGATAGAATCAAGATCTCGTGAAGTGTTGATACCACTTTATAAGGCCTTGGTAAGGCCACACTTGGAATACGGCATCCAGTTTTGGTCGCCACGATGTAAAAAAGATCTTGAGACTCTAGAAAGAGTGCAGAGAAGAGCAACCAAGAGGATTAGGGGGACTGGAGGCTAAAACATTTGAAGAACAATTGCAGGAACTGAGTATGTCTAGTTTAATGAGAAGAAGGACTAGGGGAGACATGATAGAAGGGTTCCAATATCTCAAGGGCTGCCCCCAAAGAAGAGGGAGTCAAGCTATTCTCCAAAGCACCTGAGGATAGAGCAAGAAGCAATGGGTGGAAACTCATCAAGGAGAGAAGCAGCTTAGAACTAAGGAGGAATTTCCTGACAGTGAGAACAATTAATCAGTGGAACAACTTGCCTCCAGAAGTTGTGAATGCTCCAACACTGGAAGTTTTTAAGAAGAGGTTGGATAACCATTTGTCGGAAGTGGTGTAGGGTTTCCTGCCTAAGCAGGTAGGTTGTTCCACTGATTAATTGTCCTCACTGTCAGGAAATTCCTCCTGAGTTCTAAGTTGCTTCTCTCCTTGATGAGTTTCCACCCGTTTCTTCTTGTCCTGCCCTCAGGTGCTTCGGAGCAGAGGTCTCCAACCTTGGCCATTTTAAGACCTGTGGACTTCAACTCCCAGAATTCTGGGAGTTGAAGTCCACAGGTCTTAAAGTGGCCAAGGTTGGAGATCCCTGCTTTGGAGAATAGCTTGACTCCTCCTTCTCCGTGGCAGCCCCCTTTAGTTTAAATAGTTCCACGAAAGGAAGTAAGCCACGGGTTTAAAGCCAACGCTTACTTGCAACTCCAACCTAGAAGGATTTTATTGATTAAAGGTTGAGGTTATGAAAATGTTTACTCGGATCCTGTATAAACATGGCAGCCTCCGTATTAAACCAAGGCATCAGAAAAGAAAAAAGAAAAAAAAATTGGCAGGTTGAAAAGTATTGACTGAACTGAAAGGCAGCCCTGGGAGAACATCCAAACCCAAATTATTGTGATTTTTTTTTTTCTTCCTTTGGGTGGGTTGGCGACAACATACTGGGGGGTTATCTAAAAAGCACCTTCTCTTATAAAATGAAGCAACAATCTCACTCTCTCTCCATGCCATCCCCAGTGAAGAATGATAGCCCCCATCCATCCATCCATCCATCCATTGCAGAATTGAGTCCACATGGACTCAGGATGTTACAGAACATCCTGGCAGGAATTTGTCCTTTCAAGTCAGCAAGAATCTTCCTGGACCAGCTTTGTGGCTTTCCTGCTGTAAAAAAATCTCCAAATCTGGAGTCCCGCACTCATCTTTTTGACATCCTCACCCCCGCTGGAAGGGTATCTACTAGAAAACCATCCCTGGTTGTTTAGGATTATTAAGCAGGTAGCAATTACTTTCCGAGTCAAGAAAAGCAGGTAGCAATGACTTTCCCACAGTCAAGAAAAGTCAGAATAATCAGAACTGGAAGGGACCTTGAAGATCTTCTAGTCTAACCCCCTTCTTTCTCAAGCCGGAAGCCCTAACCCAGTCACGTGCCAAAAGCAGGGGGAGCGTAGGGGGTCACGGGTGCGGGTGGCCACATCCATAATTCAATGCGCCCCGCCCTCCCGCACATGCACACGTAACCCCACTTCCTCCTGCTTTTGGCACGAGATGGCCCAGTGGGCCCGGTAGGCCCCTTTCCCCCCCTCCCCGATAGGCTCCAGAGGCTTTCTAGGAGCCTGGGGAGGGCAAAAACAACCTTTCCCATATTCCCGGAGGCCTTCCGGAGGCTGGAAACAGCCAGTTTCCCAACTTCCGGTTGGACCGGAAGGCCTGAAAATCAGTTGGCCGGTGCGCCCATGCGCGGTGGAGCTCAGCTAGGGCAACACTACACGTGCCCACCAATATGGCTCTGCGTGCCACCTATGGCACCCGTACATAGATTCGCCATCACAGTCCTAGACCAATTCAGACAAACATATGTCGAATCTCTTCTTAAGGCTATTGCTTAATGCATTGTAAGTTTCCGGAGAAGGGCGGCATATAAATCGAACTAATAAATGAATAAAATAATAAATAAAAGCCCACAACGATGGAGCACCCACAACATCTGGACGCAAGCAGTTCCACTGATTAATCGTTCTCCCTGCCAGGAAATTTCTCCTTAGTTCCAGGTTGCTTCTCTCCTTGATGAGTTTCCATTCGTTGTTTCTCGTGCTTTGGAGAATAGCGTGATTCCTTTCTTTGTGGCAGCTCCTCAAATACTGGAAGACTCCTATCATGTCACCCCTCCAGAGGTGGATTCAGGCGGTTCGAATGGGTTCAGACGGTTCGAAAGTAACATAGTGTGAAACCCATCGCTGCACCCCCTTTTCACTAAACCAGTTCAATGATTTCATTTAAACGGCTCCTTGAAATAATCTAACAAGTCGACTACGTTTTAAGATCGTTAAAGTAACGTCCTTAAAAAAAACGTAAAAGGCGGCAAGCCGAAGAGGCCGCCGAAAAGGCTGATCAATTCGCAGAGATCTCTCGGTCACTAAAGGAGGCACTCCAAACAAGCACGTCGTAAAGCAAGCGGAGGGAACATTCCTCAAATGGAGAATTTAAAAAAAAAGAAAAAAAAGAAGCAGCAGCTTGGCAGGCAAATTGGATTTAATCCAATTGAATAAGAACCGGGAGAGGATAACGCTGAATATTCTACTAAGTGGGAAAAGGGCTGTCCCCCTCCTTTTTATGGGCCCATAATAGACTGCTTGTTTATAGAGACAGTTTGGAATATTTAAACAGTTGTATATTCAATTATTACGAGGTTTTTGGGGAGGGAGGGAGAGAGAAATGAATTGCCCACGGCCAGGGCCAGCCTATTTAATCAATGCACAATCAGATAACGGCTTACTTACACATTATCCGCTAACCCGCACTCACACCCAATCTTTAAGCAAAGATCAGCTACTCAAATTTTAATTCCTTGGGCTAATTAAGCAGGCTGTTAATTGCTCTCAGGGCCTCTAATGCCTTGTCATTATGCTTTTTAACAGGCAGCTTCACACAAGCACTATACAAAGAAAAGACACCATCAGACGTTTAATGAATTAAAGTAAATGCTGGTACTTTAAGGGGGGGACGGGGGGGGGAGTTAGTGGGACAACCGTTGGAATTTTGCCTTCCACGGAGAGGTATTATTATTATTATTATTATAAAAAGGAAAAGATGGATTTCTGCATTCGTGGGGAAGAAAAAAAAACAGGACAGAAGTATCCGCAAAGACGAATCGTAAACCCTTGGCTCGATCAGACAGAAGGAAATTCTTAGTATAAACTTAATAATTCTTCTTTTTTTTTTAAAGCTGCAATCTTGTTGTGTTCAGCTTGCACTGGGAGGAGTACGAGAGAGAGAGAGAGAGAGAGAGAGAGAGATCCAAGTTATTCTTAGAGCTGGTTGAGAAGGCCTTGGGGACATCCCTCAAATGGACATGATTAAAAAAAAAGAAAACCTTTTTATAGATTTTTTTTGTGTGTGTGTTGTTGTTGTTGGTTAGAAAAATGAGCTTAGTGCCTGTGGCTGTTTCACTTTGGATTTATTTTATTTTTTTTGGAAACACAAAGCCTAAAACTACACACACACACACACACAGAGAGAGAGAGAGAGAGAGAGAGAGAGAGAGAGAGAGAGAGAGAGAGAGAGAGAGAGAGAGAGAGAGAGAAAAGAAGAAAAAAAGAAGAAGAATACACTTGGTAAAAGTGTACCATCTTGGTAAAAAGCAACATCAACTAAGATGTTCCATGGAACCAAATTGACTCTTCTCTATCTTTTTCCTGTTCTCCGGTTACCTACGAGAACTGGGGCTGCTTAATCAGTGCTAACATCTTTATTTAGATATTCTTAACCACAGCTGGATCTGCTCAGGATGTTTAAGGTAGATGTGGCTTCTTCACAGGTTTTTTTTCCTCTCTCTCTCTCTTTTAAATCTTAGCCGTCCGATGGGTAAAATCCAAGGATGCATTTTTTTTTTCTGGCCCAGTAAGATCTCCTGGAAGCATTTTATTTCTTCGTACCAGAAAATGGTCCCGGGATCCATCAGTAAAATCTTCTCACGCCTGGCTTAAGGACAGGGGGTTCGGAGGAGAAGAGCATCCATCGTTAGAGTGCTTAATCCATGAGTTGTTCCCCACGAATGGACATCTCACTGAGACCTTCCCCAATTCCAGCATGCGTCAGAAGGTTGAAAGAGACCATCTGAGGTGGCTTCCCTCTGGATATTTTCCCCAACAGTCCAGAAGAACTAGAGTGAGATGATTGTAGCACCATCCATGCCAAACTCTCTCTGCGTCCTTCTCTTCTTGATGGCCCCCCGTAACTTGGTCTTCCCTGAAGCCAGCCCCTTATAGAACAGGGGATCTCCACCAAAACTGTCCTCATTCCATTGGTCCAAATCCCAAACACCTGGAGGGCGCTAAACTGTTTCTTCCCGACTCCGTCTAAGATTGGGTTTGTAAACACATTAAACACATACCTGTACTCAACCTGTTTTTGCTTTGCACAAAGTTGCCTTCAGGAAGTGAGGGGAGCCAAATGTCAACTCCCAAAGCATCCCTGGTCTGCTCTCCAGTTGCCATAGGCCAGGGGGGGATGGGAAACTGGCGAAACTGCACAGCAGCCAAAAACAGATGCACATTCCAAGCTTATCTCCCTCAAGGCTGTATTCCAGGGAGACTTACAGCAGCCGAAGGGGAGTGACTTCTACAACCCCCGAAATTGCTCTGTTGGCGAAGGTGATTGATGACAAACCCTGGGGGGGGGGGAGAGGGGGGAAACAGGGTCATAGATGGAGCATAATTTACGTAGGGTCAGAGCTGGCTCCATTTGGGGATGTGGGGACATAAAGCTCCTAATAAATATCTGGATTTCTTTTGAAGCTTGGCTCGAGACGCATGATTTAATTAGGGCGTCCGTCAGAACTCTGACAGTTTGTTTCATACGACTTTGCTTTCATACGTTGGGTGAATTCAACCTAGTAGCAGATTGAGCTAATACATAAGACAACTGTGGGCTTCATAGCAGAGATACCATCACCACGACAGGCCAAATGCTGAACAGTGAGCTTTGGGGGGGTCAGGTTTCAGGATTCGGAGACTATTTAAGATCAGAAAAGCTTAAACTGACCAGGCTATGGAGTGGAATTGCACCAGCAAACAGGAAAACTGGATGGAGTGTTGATTAGATGACCTTCAAAGGGCCCTGACACCACTCTATAAAGCCTTAGTAAGGCCACACCTAGAATCCTGCATCCAGTTTTGGTCACCACACTAGAAAAGAGATGTTGAGACTCTAGAAAGAGTGCAGAGAAGAGCAACCAGGATGATGAGGGGCCTTGAAGCTAAAACTTAATGAAGAATGATTACAGGAACTGGGCAGGGGTAGTCTAGTGAAGAGAAGAACCAGGGGAGACAGGATAGCATCTTCCAATATTTGAGGTGCTGCTACAGAGAGGAGGGGGTCAAGCTATTCTCCAAAGCCCCTGAAGGCCAGACAAAGAACAATGGATGGAAACTGACCAAGGAGAGATTCAATCTGGAAATAAGGAGGAATTTTCTGACAGTGAGAGCAATCAATCGATGGAACACAAGTTGCCTTTGGAAGTTGTGGGAGCTTCATCCCTGGAGGCTTTCAAGAAGAGGCTGGACTGCCATTTGTCAGGAATGGTGAAGGGTCTCCTGCTTGGGCAGGGGGTTAGACTAGATGACCTACAAGGTCCTTTCCAATTTATCTGTTAATCTGTTAATATTACGGATCTGGGCTGCGTCTCTTCGCATCCCTTTCCTTTCAATCACAAGGGGCAGCTTTAAAAAAATAGATCCTGGGAAATCATTACCCCCCACCCCACCCCCTGCATTTAAAAGCCACATGTCAGACAGGAGGGATTTCCTTTCCTCCTTGTCTCTACTCTGGATTCACATCTGTTTCTCTGCATTTTTATTTTTTTTTTAAAAAAAAAAATCTGTTTGTCATTTTCAGCACTGCCCCCTTTTCGTCCTAAGTACCCTGGCTCTCGCCAAGGGCTTTAATTCACTTAGTCAATAAGCCGGTTGGGCCGCAGTGAGTTATCCAAGTTATATCTTGGATAATGTATAACTTATTTAGAAAAGACTCCCGCGTACGTCCGGGGCACAAGGCTCCAGCCTGTAGCTTTGTCCTCGCCGGTTTCTTCCGCAAGCCAAAATTTGCTGATCGAATTAAAGCTCGTCGGCGACTTACGACCGGCGTGGAGGCCAAAAATTTGCATCGCTAAACGGGACGGTCGCTAAGCCGTTTGACGGCCGTTTCTTGCTACCGTCGTTAGGCGAATTGCCGCAGTTGTGATATCAGCCACGCGGTTGTTAAGTGAATCTAGGCTTCCCCATTGGCCTTGTTTGTCCGAAGGTTGGAAAAAAGGTGGGGGGATCACGTAACACCTCCCCCCCAGGACACTATTTTTAATAGTATATTTAATGAGCGTTTTTATTTATTCTGGTCTCTGGTATAAGACGGTAATAAATTGATTGATTGATTGATTGATTACTCCAAGAAAGGAAAGTTGTACATTGGCAAGATATTACATCTCTCTTCCCATTTCTTACTCTGGCTTCTTTGCAACTTGTTTCGACCCAGTGGTGGCAGCTTCCTCCTTCTCCGACAGGCCCTCAAAATGAAAAGTGGAAAGGTTCCCCATGTTTGTTCCAACAGCTGCACTACAACATCTGCACCCTGGTCCTTTCTCCGTCTCTCTCTCCCTCTCTCTCTCTCTCTCTCTCTCTCTCTCTCTCTCTCTTTCTTTTTGCAAGCTAGATTCGAAAAGGCTGCTCCGGAAAGTCGACAAAACAGGTTGCTTTGATAACCGCTCGATCTGGAAATGAACGGAGGGGCAGGCGCGTTTGACGAGCTCCACTGCCTTTGGCAAAGGAAAAAGAAGGCCAGCAATTGAGGGCAGTGAAAGAAGTTGGCAACGCGTTAGGAAGGTTCCTGGACAGCTTTTCCTTGGCAGTGAAGTAGATTTTTTTAAAACAACAACAACAACAAAACCTTCTTGGTTTAGCTTACAGCACAGAAAATTTTCTAGTGGTCTCCCGTTCCTTGACTAGCCAGCTGGGCCTTGCTTAACATTTCCGGGGAGAAGAAAGAAGGTGACACAGCACGCCGACGACGGCAGAAAGGAAATGATCTCTTCTGAATTTTGTAGACTCTGAGGGCTGAAAGGGACTTTGGAGGTCTTCTACTTCAGTCTCCTGCCCCGAGGCAGGAGTCCTTATATCATCTCGGTCAAATAGTTGTTGAGTCTCTTCTTGCAAACCCCCAGAGATGGAGCACTCACAACTTCTGGAGGGAAGTTGTTCCACTGGTTAATTGTCCTAACTGTTGGGAAGTTTCTCCTGTTTTCTAAGTTGCTTCTCTCCTTGGTTAGTTTCCATCCGTTGCTTCTTGTCCTGCCTTCAGGTGCTTTGGAGAATTGCTTGACTCCCTCTTCTTTGGGGCAGTCCCTGAGATATTGGAAGACTGCTATCATGTCTCCCCTGGTCCTTCTTTTCATTAAATTAGACACCCCCAATTCCAGCAATGTTTCTTCATATATTTTATCCTCCAGTCCTCTAATCATCTTTGTGGCTCTTCTCTGCATTCATTCTAGAGTCCAGTCGCTTCTTTAAAAGCTCCAGTGTTGGTACATTCACAATGTCTGGAGGCAAGCTGTTCCACTGATTAAATTGTTCTAACCATCAAGAAATTTCTCCTTCGTTCTAGATCCGATCTCTCTTTAAGGAGCTTCTACCCATCGCTTCCTGTCCTGCCCTTTGGTGCTTTGGAGAATAAGTCAATCCCCTTCTCCCCTTCAAATATTGGAGGACAATGATTATGTCAGGTCTAAGACAACTCGCTGTGGCCAACTCGCCATGGCCAATTCACCACGGCCAACTCGCCATGACCAATTCAACATTGCCAACTCAACATGGTTAACTCAACATGGCCAATTCAACATGGCCAACTCAACATGGCCAATTCAACATGGCCAACTCAACATGGCCAACTCAACATGGCCAACTTAACATGGACAATTCAACATGGCCAACTCGCCATGGCCAACTTGCCATGGCCAACACAGCATGGCCAACTCAACATGGCCAACACAGCATGGCCAACTCAACATGGCCAACTCACCATGGCCAACTCACCGCAGGACAAGAAAAAAAAAATATTGGTGGAATAGAATCATTAAAGAAAGGATGCAAAAGGAGGGACAGAATGAAATGTGAATGACTAAAATTTTAAATCATTTTTTAAATTATTTTAAATAATTAAATTTAATTGTCCCGTGGCGAGTTGGCCATGAAGTTGGACACAGCAAGTTGGCCCTGGCGAGATGGCCCATTCCATATTATGTGTGTGTGTGTGTCCCACCCCACATCCTTCTCTTCAATAGACTGACACACTTATGTTGTGAAGCGCATGGAACAGCATAGGAGAATGAAGCCATCGGGGCTAGAACCAACAGCTCATCTGCATTTAAAAGACACGGGCCACTCTTCTGAAGACAGCAAAGTCCACATTTTGGACAGAGGGGACCGCTGGTTTGAAAGAGGGGTCAAAGAGGCCACCTGTGTCCAAATTCAACAATCCACAATCCGGTAGATGTGACTGGGAAACAATGGTCCTTCAAATAACTTTGTACTGAGCTATGCAGTATACGCAGTACAATGCAGTGAACCATGTGCAGATCTGTACATTGGGGAAACAAAACAGCCACTTCACAAACGCATGGCACAACACAGGAGAACTAGGACTACATAGGACTAGATTCGGCCATCCATCTTCATTTAGAAGACACAGACCACTTTTTTGAAGGCAGCAAAGTCCACATTGACCCCAAAGAGGGGTCAAAGAGGCCATCTAGGATCAAACTGAACAGCCCTCCCTCAACAGAGGGGGAGGGATACGACCTCACCTATCTCCAGTCTACAACACAAGTCCTTTCGGCAGTTCCAAGAAGGCTCTACACCCATTTGCAACACTCAGGTGACCCTGAGGACACAGGTGAACCTCCCAGGTGGCCTCAATGACTCTCTCAAAGGATGCAAATGACCAGAATGTTGTCCGCAAGGAGCATAAATCCTTCCATTCCCCACCATTCAGTCAGAGCTGATGAAGCTTCTTGGGTGGGAAGAGAAATGTTCTTCAAAGAAAAAACAAGGAAATCCAGTTGGGACAACCATGACCTGGATGACAGAGAATAGATCCAGAGATACCTAAGAGCTCCTTCGACTGTTCAACATAGAATTTGGCCTCCAGACCAGACCAGAGGCCGAATATCAGGTGGTATTCAGCCGGTTCGGATCAGTTCCGACAAACCGGTAGTAGCAACCTGCGGGAGGGCCCAGTCACCCACTCCGGCGCTATGCCGTCCTATTTAGCCACGTTTTCAAGCCGTGCGCATGTGTGAAAGGCCATGCGCACTCACATTTTTTTGCGCTGAGCAAACCGGTGTGAATCCCACCCCTGCTCCAGACCCCCTTACCATCTTCTCTTCTCTGCACTCGGTTTGGGGTCTCAGCAACTTCAGCAAGCCACTTCTGTCTCATGCATAGCATCAACATTTCTTCCCTCTTCCTTATCCCCCCCTACCCCCCCATCCCAATTGTTTAAGGGCATTGCAACATGTGTCCCATTCGTCTTCTTTTTTTTTTTTACACCCAAACAGCTAGCTGGCTGGTTGCAACTGAGGGCAAATGTGTCTCTTTGAAACAGCAGGATGGAATTTTTAAAAAAGAAAAAAAGGGGGGGGGGGAAGCTGCCCAAATTTGTTTACCTTCAGCTCATTTTCTGGTAATTAAGGCTCTGCAATGAGCCATTAACGAGGGCATCAGGTTTGAGTTTCGGGGTTTGGCTTTTAAAATCAGCTCGTGGGGCGGCTGGCTTCTTCCGAGCGACAAAAGTGCGAAGTTGTGGGCTGCGAAAGGAAGCCAGGTTGGAGAAGACACTGAGACACTGTACATAGGGGGGAGTGTGTGTTTGTGTGTGTGTGTGAGTGAGTGAGAGAGATATATTAAGCTATTGAGGGGCCCAGCTCGGCTTTAAATCTTAGATTGGGGTTGCCGTACTCTATGTGAACAACAGGTGGCAGCAAAGGGCAATGTCTTTATATCTGTTGTGGTCCGCCAGCAGCCTGCAAGCTGGCAGTGGAGTCAGACAGTGAGGAGACTGGGGAGGAACATGGGCCAGTCCTGGAGTCTGGGGAGGCCCGGATAAGGGCTCTGCATCGGAGGCAAAGAGGGGGCCAGGGCCATCTGGGAGCAATGCACGGACTCCGGAGCCTCCAGATGCAGACAGCAGAGAGGCAGAGGAACAGAAGGAGCCTGTTCCTAATGCACACATGCGCAGAGCTGCCAGAAGGCCAAGAGCAGCTAAAGCAAAAGGGCCGACTCAGGAGTAAGGCCAGGAGATGATTGGGCCCTCCCATAAGGCTTAAAAGAGCAGCAAAGGCTCTTGGGCTCTTTGTAGGAAAGCAACGTTGCTACATTTGTTTCTTGTCAGCTCTCTTGTTTCTGAACTTCATGGGGAAGGATACTGCAAAATCCCCATTCCCTCCCCACTCCAGGGGAAGGATACTGCAAAATCCCCATTCCCTCCCCACTCCAGGGGAGGGATACTGCAAAATCCCCATTCCCTCCCCACTCTGGGGCCAGCCAGAAGTAGTATTTGCCGGTTCTCCGAACTACTCAAAATTTCCGCTACCAGTTCGCCAGAACCTGTCAGAACCTGCTGGATTTCATCCCTGGTCCATTCGCATAAAACAAACTGTAGAAATCTTGTTGCCTTAGCAGCTTCCTCACCAGGGACTACTCACTCGCTTGCTTTTTGCAGCCTGAGAGCTAAGAACCCACTTCAAATCCCCAGCTGGACAGGAGAGCAACATTACACAGAAAAGAAGAAGAAAAAAAAACAACAACCTTGGACTCCTTTTAAAAAAATAAAATAAAATAAAAGGACTCCAGTGCCCAAAAATACACTCAAAGTTCTTTTCGGGAACAGAAGAGAAAATGCCAGGGCATTATGCATTTCCAAAAGGGTGAAAGCTGATCTCTTTCTCCCTCTCGACGGGGTTTGGACGGTTGGGGTGGGGGGGTGTTCGCTGCATTTGCATTGCCATTAAAGCTTCTTGGGGGCCAGCTGACAGCTTTTTTTATAACCCCCCCTTCTTCTTTAATCAAATAGACACTTGATTATTCAAGAACACTCTCCCTTTTTTTCTCCCCCAAGTAAGTCTCTTTTTCTAGCCCTTTTCTCCCCCCTGTGCAATTGAAAGATCAAACCAGGAGAAATGTTCGTGTAATTAAGAAGGATTCCAAGGGGACCAGCCCATCACGGACCCTCCCGTACAGAGACACAATGGGCCTCCCCTGTGCAAGGCCGGAAGACCTGATGGCATTTTTATTTAAAACGGTCTCTCTTGCCTTGATGTACGGCTCACATTGCGAATCAAGGGGAAGAACTATTAGGGACTAGCATCGCTCTGACAGACACGGCTTGGGATTGCTCCGGCAAAAGAGAGGAACAGCGAGAAACTCCTTCGCCCTGGCCACTGAGTGCTCAGCAGGCCATCCATCTATCTGGAGAGAGAGAGAGTGGGGGAGAGAGAGAGAGAGAGAGAGATGGAGAGAGAGAGAGAGAGAGAGAGAGAGATGATAAATACAGAGATGGATAGATGGATAGATGGATAGATGGATGGATGGATGGATGGATAGATAGATAGATAGATAGATAGATAGATAGATAGATAGACAGACAGACAGACAGACAGACAGACAGACAGATCTGTGGAGAGAGGGGGGAGAGAGAGGGAGGGAGAGATGATAGATACAGAGAGATGAGAGAGAGAGATGAGAGAGGGGGAGAGGGAGAGAGAGGGAGGGAGAGATGACAGATACAGAGAGATGAGAGAGAGATGAGAGAGAGGGAGAGGGAGAGGGAGAGGGAGGGATGGAGAGATGAGAGAGATAGGGGGAGGGAGAGAGGGAGGGAGAGATGACAGATACAGAGAGATGACAGAGAGAGATGACAGAGAGGAAGAGGGAGAGGGAGAGAGAGGGAGGGAGAGATGACAGATACAGAGAGATGAGAGAGGGAGAGGGAGGGAGGGAGGGAGATAAGAGAGAGAGGGGAAGAGGGAGAGAGGGAGGGAGAGAGATATGAGAGAGATGATAAATACAGAGATAGAGTGGTGATAGATAAATACGAGGAGAGAGAGAGAGAGACATAGACATAGACAGAGAGAGGCGAGGAGGGAAGGAAGGAGGGAAGGAAGAAAGACGAGGAGGAGGAGGAAGTTTCTGCTGGAGAGTGGGAGAGAAAGAGAGAGAGATGATATATATAGAGAGAAGAGAGAGAGAGAGAGATACAGAGAGAGAGAGAGACAGAGAGAGACATAGACAGAGAGAGGCGAGTAGGGAAGGAAAGAGGGAAGGAAAGAAGGTGAGGAGGAGGAGGAAGTTTCTGCTGGAGAGTGGGAGAGACAGAGAGAGAGAGAAATAGGAAGGAAGGAAGGAAGGAAGGAAGGAAGGAAGGAAGGAAGGAAGGAAGGAAGGAAGGAAGGAAGGAAGGAAGGAAGGCGAGGCACACAGGTGCAGTTGGAGTGAGTTTGACAGCCTCCCAAATACTTTAATAATGACATTCTCCTATACAATGGCTTCTGCATCTGAGCTGCAAAAATCTAGGGTGCCCCACCAAAATCTTAGTGTTTTCTAGCACAGGTCTGCAAATGTCATTCCCCCCCACTCCCTAGAAGCATTTGGGGCCGATATCCCACCCCTCTGGATTCTTCCTTGCCATTCTTCATGGATCAAGGGCCCTCCTTGAGGGGACACACACTCAAACTGAGGCTGAGAGGAAAAACCAGAGAATAAATTCCTTCCCTATAGAAATTAGGTGAACCAAAATTAACCACAAGACCCATCCAATCACTCTTCCAATGGATTCAAGATCCGGAATTCAGAATTCACCATCGGTCGCAACTTTGGACCAACTTCCAGAAGCCGCCACCCAAACCTCTCTCTCTCTCTCTCTCTCAAAAAAAAAAAAAACCCTCCAATTTTTGCTCTTGATGGTTGCAGATGTTGGTATGTATCCAACTATGATTTACATCTCACAGATCGCCCAAAAGAATATCCGTTTTCTTGCACGCACACACAACCCGTCAGAGGAGCCGTTTCGGGATACGTTTCTTGCTCAAAGCCAAATTTGGGAGCGGGGGGTGCTGAAGTCCACCTATCTCCAGGTTGCCAAATCTGAGAAAAAAAACGGGCGTATTGCATAAAGCGTGAAGTAAAAAAATATTATTCTTGTTTTCCCTGAAAATAAGACCAGGTCTTATATTAATTTTTGCTCCAAAAGAGGCATTAGGGCTTATTTTGGGGAAAATATGGTACTAAATGCATCCAACCGGCTGACAATCTTAACGGGAGCTTATTTTGGGGCGGAGGGCTTATGTTACGAACATCCTGAAAAAATCATCCTAGGATTTATTTTCTGGTTAGGTCTTATTTTCAGGGACACAGAGTAGACTTTACTGAGCTTGTTGTATGGGGAAAATCAGGTTATGATTGATGATATCTGAGCTTCCGCCTGATTTATCACCCTTGCACCCGATTACAGGAAGTCCTGGACTTATAACAGTTCATTTACTGACCATTTGAAGTCACAGCGGCACTGAAGGTGACTTGGGACCGTTCTTTGCAAACTTGTAGCTTCCTCGGGGTCGTGAGATCAAAATTCAGACCTTTGGCAACTGGTGTGTATTTGTGACAGTTGCAGTGTCCTGGGGTCACGTGATCCTCTTCCGTGACCTTGGCTTACTAAGCCAAATCAACGGGGAAAGCCCAATTCGCTTAACGACCGTGGGACTGAAGTCACAACGGCGGGGACTTGCTTAACAACCGTCGCAAGAAAGGCCATTCCATGCGGCATAATTCACCTTTTGGAAATTAATCAAGGAAATAAGCAGCCTGGAATTGAGGAGAAGCTTCCTAACGGTGGGGACAATCAACCAGTGGAACTAAGTTTCCTCCAGAAGCTGTGGTTTTTAAGAAGGGATTGGACAGCCACCTGTCTGAAATGGCCTAGAGTCTCCTCAGAGGGTTGGACTAGAAGACCTCCAAGGCCCCTTTCAGCTCTATTCTGATTGATGGATGGATGGATGGATGGATGGATGGATGGATGGATGGATGGATGGATTGAAACGGTCTAGGCCTAGGGCAGGGGTCAGTAACCTGAGGCTCTGGAGCTGCATGTGGCTCTTTCATCCCTCTGCTGACGAATGCAACACGCACCCTTGACATGAGCCTGGTGGTGCAGCGGGCTAAAGTGCTGTTAAAGTAGCACTTAATTGCCAGCTGCCTGCAATTACTGCGAGTTCGAATCTCACCAGGCTCAAGGTTGACTCAGCCTTCCATCCTTCCGAGGTAGGTAAAATGAAGACCCGGATTGTGGGGGCAATAAGCTGACTTTGTATAAAAAAGAACACCGCTTGGGGGGGGAGGGGGCAAAAGCCCTACTAAGCAGGTATATACAAAAGTATGAAGGCTATTGCTTAATGCATTGTAAGCCACCCTGAGTCTCCAGAGAAGGGCGGCTTATAAATTGAACCAAGAAAGAAAGAAAGAAAGAAAGAAAGAAAGAAAGAAAGAAAGAAAGAAAGAAAGAAAGAAAGAAAGAAAGAAAGAAAGAAAGAAAGAAAGAAAGAAAGAAAGAAATCTCTAGCAGGTCATTGATTTAATAAATGCAACACACTATAGTTTTTTATATATATATATGGCATAAAGGTAAAAAAAACAATATATGCAGTGTTATCTTCACTTTAGATGTCAAAAAGGTTTTGTGACTCCCGGTGTTTTCTTTTCTATGGGAAACGGGTCTAAACGGCTCTGTTTAAGGTTGCCAACCCCTGGCCCAGGGTTTCCTGCTTGAGCAGGGGTTGGACTAGAAGACCTCCCAGGCCCCTTCCGGCTCTATTCTAATTGATGTTCCAAATTTGGGGAGGGGGGGAGGAGAAAACCGAGCCAAGGGAACAACAATCTCTCCTTGAATCAGGGGTTGTCATCCCTCTTACCCCTCTCCTCCATCTCGACAACCTGTTATGAAAGGTGTGCTTATGGGGGGGAGGGAGAGGGAGAGAGAGAGAGAGAGAGAGAGAAAGTGAGAGAGAGATGAGAGAGAGAGAGAAAGCGAGAAAGAGATGAGAGAGAGAAAGAGAGATGAGAGAGAGAGAAAGAGAAAGAGAGAAAGATGTGAGAGAGAGAGAGAAAGGGAAAGAGAGATGAGAGAGAGAAAGTGAGAGAGATGAGAGAGAAAGAGATGAGAGAGAAAGAGAGATGAGAGAGAGAAAGTGAGAGAGAGAGAAAGAGAGAAAGAGAGAGAGATGAGAGAAAGAAAGAGAAAGATGAGAGAGAGAGATGAGAAAGAAAGATGAGAGAGAGAGAGAGAGAGAAAGATGTGAGGGAGAAAGAAAGAAAGAAAGAGATTAGAGAGAGAAAGAGAGATGAGAGAGAAAGAGAGGGAGAGAGAAAGATGTGAGAGAGAAAAAGAAAGAGAGATGAGAAAGAGAAAGTGAGAGAGAGATGAGAGAGAGAAAGAGATTAGAGAAAGAAAGAGAGATGAGAGAGAGAGAGTGAAAGAAAGAGAGATGAGAGAGGGAGGGAGGGAGGGAGGGAGAGGAAGGAAGAGAAAGGAGAGATGAGGAATAGCAAAGCGATGACACTCGGTAGGCCAGCTGTGTAGAGAACTATCAGCCACAATCTCTCTTTTGTCTCTCCGAATGGTGTGCGGCTTTCGGGTTTGAAAAGGATATCGACCTCTCGGGAGCGCGAAGTCCAGCATTCCATTAGTCCAATCTGTTTTTCAAACTGACATAACCTCGGCATTTGTCACTGGGGGCTTGTCCCGCTGTGTTTGCTTAAGCCCAGAGACATTGGAGCTTTTTATCTGCGACTTTCCGATTCCTGGCTTATACCTTTTACCTTAACAAGGGGGAGTTTTAAAGGGGAGGCCTTAAGGGTTTTGTCTCTTCTACCTTACACCCCTTTTCTCCTATTCTTTGCCCACTTCCCCCCCCCCACCGTCAGTTCAGAAGGAGAGATTACGACAGGGAGAAGGGGGGAGGATTGTGGACAGATCAGGGTATTTTTATCCGTCGCTATCTGACCGGCTGCGATTCTCTCACGACGACAGAGGAATGGAGCTCGCGGGGGAAAGATTAGGAGAGAATAACAAGAGCCGGCAGCTCTGTTCTGGGTGCTCCAAGACAAGACACTAAGTGGGGAGACAGTCGCTTAAACAAAGTCGGCGTTCGTGATGAAAGCCAAACCGCTCGGCGTGTACGAAAACGCAAAGGTTTCAAACGACTGGGCCCGTTTTTCTTTCCCCTCTTTTTGGAGAAGAGGGGAAAGAAATCTTCTTTGGGGTCCCCTAAATCTGACCAGCCGACATATCCGGTCGCCTTTTTTTTTCTTCATTCCTGCGGGAACTTATAGTGAACTATAGAAGGAATAGATCAGACATCTAGTCCTTGCTTATCGATGGAGACTGAGTGGAGCAAGTTTGCCAGTTTTAAGTTTCTGGGTGTTACCATAAAAAGAGGGGAGCTCACAGCACTGTTCAAAAGGGCCCAGCAGAGATTATACGACCTGAGACTTCTCAGGAAACAACAACTGAACAAAAAATTGCTGGTGACCGTCTACCGCTGCACCATAGAGAGTATTTTAACTTACTGCACCTGCGTATGATTTGCCCATTGCACAGTGGCAGATAGGATGGCACTCCAGAGGGTTAACATCATTGCCCAGAGGATCATTGGTTGCCCTCTCCTCCCTTTATATAAAGAGCTTTATAGCTCCTGCTGCCTTAAGGAAGTTCAAAACGTCCTTAAAGATCCATCTCATCTTTTTTTTTTTTTTGAACTATTACCATCTGGCAGGCGGTACCGGATAATCAAAAACAAGGACAAATAGGCCAGGGGTGAAATTACTTACTGTCCTTACCAGTTCGGAAGTGCACACCCACACCTTCTGCGCATGCACAGAAGGTTAAAAAAAAACAATTAACACCAGGAAGTAATGACACCCAGGTGGCGATCGTTACTGGATCGCCGAACCACAGGGAAAAATCGCTATCGGATCGGCCGATCCGGTCCGATCTGGGAGCATTTCACGTCTGAAATAGGTTGAAAAACAGCTTCTATCCCAGAGCAGTAACTACATTGAATTCTACAGTATGGTGCAATATTAATGCAATATTGGTTTTCAATTCAATTGTATAGAATGCGAAGGAGGTGTGTTTGTGTTTTATTTTCATAGTTATGATATACACTGGAGATGGCGTTTAATTTCGTTGTACGAGGTGCATGACCATCAGGTAAACTAAAAATATTACATCCCGCCTGTCTTAATCGTGCCCAGCTTTGACAGTGCACACCTCGTCCTTGAAAAGCAAAAAGGGAACGGCAGCCGGTGCGCAAAATTTGGCAGAAAGTTTGACCGTCGCATCTGGCGTTTGCCTCTTGGATCCCATTGCCCCGGAACGTGTCTGTTATCTGTACACCGCCGGGCCTGTTTGCAAACTCGGTTTCCAGGGTTGGTAAATTGCCAGCTAACCCCAGTTTCATCCTTGGGAAGGTTCTGTTGCAGGCCTTCCCAGCCCTATCTGGGTTTGCGATTCACGTCATTTGCTTGGCTGATTTGGGGGTAGAAGTTCCTACCTCATGGACCAGTAGTGATTTTTAACTTACCTTCGCTACCGGTTTGGAACTGGGAGCGTGCAGGGGGCACTTCCGTGATGACATCCGGGCGGGTGGACGGAGCATCTCACCGCCGCTGCTACTGATTTGCCCGAACCGGGCTGAATCAGTAGAAACCCACCTCTGTCGCCATGCGATTGCCATTGTCAAGAGTTGTAGCGCTGGCCACAGATAGGTTTCGAAGGAGAATTTCTGGGAGAGGGAGGAAAACCCCATAGATGAGGAATCCACGAAGAGGAGCCATTTGTAAGTTGAAAAGCACATTCTGGAGTCAGAACTGAAGAAGCTTCTTGGATGAGGAGCGAAAGGTCTTCAGGGAAAAAGAAAGTAAGTCATCTTTTGAAGACGAAGAAAAAAAAAAGAAAAGCACTTTTTGGATCGGGATGACAGATAATGTCCACAGGCGTTTATCCAGAAATTATTAGAAGAAATGTATATGTGCGGTTTGTTGGTTTGTTTTTTGTTCTTGGAAGTTTTTTGTTTTTTTTTTTTAAAAAAAATAATAATATCATAATCGGATAATAGGAGCAGCCCAGGTTCTTGGGAAGGCCTCAATCAGTGGGCAAAAGGGCCAAAATCCATTCTAAACATCTGGCTGACCGTAATAATACTCCCCAGACTTAACTACTGTCAATAAGAAAGATTATTTTGAAAAAAAAAAAATTGGATAAGGGATGCGGCGGTACATGGAGACAGTGGAAGGGAAGAGAGAAGGAACTACAAGAAGCTAACAAACTACCAAGACCTGCAAATAGAAATCGAACGCCTGTGGCAAAAGAAAGCAAGGATAGTGCTAATAGTCCTTGGGTGCCTTCATTGCAACCCCAAACATTTGGAGCATCAATGAAGCACCATTGGCATTGACAAAATCCCCATCGGTCAATTGCAGAAGGCAGCTTGAACTTGGGAACAGCTGAAATCCTGGCCTTTAAAAACATCTGTCTCAAACAAAGAACATCTGTCTAACTCAGGTCCTTGGGAAGGACTCAAGAGGCGGATGAAAATGCCAGATCTGTTCTGAACATCTGGCAGACAGCGCAACCAAGCGTGCTAATAACAATAACAACAATAATACAACACCGTCAAACACAACAATAATAATAATAATAATACAACACTGTCAAACATCCAGATTTGCCTATCCCAGGTCCTTGGTAAGGTAGGGGAAAAAATGCCAAACCCAGTCTGGACATCTGGCTGACTGTCCGACGATCAATAATAATAACATTAGTAATAATTTATTAAACTTGTACAGGTAGGCCACAATTGAGCCCAAAATTCTTGGATGGGACGAGTCACATAACATCACGGTGAAAGATAGACAAGCATCTCCAAAATTGGGTAAAAGTCGATTTGCTGACATAATAGTATATAATATAATATATTAAACATAAGGCATACAGTATACAGTGTTTTCCCAATTTCTAATTTCTACTTCTATTGCCCAACCATTGATAAAAATAAGTCCCATATTTGAAAATATCCTGTTATCTTCTTTATCTTTTATCTTTAACGTTTCATCTCCTTCCCACAATTCAATTGGCTTTCTGACTCGCCGCAAAAGAAATATCGAAATATCGAGACTCCTCGACTTATGGCCGCAATTGCTAAGGGAAACCTTTGCTATCTGAATTCTGTCCCATTTTGCGGCTTTTTCCTGCCACGGTTGTTGAGTGAATCACTGCGGTGGTGAAGGAAGTAACCCGGTTGTTAAGTGAATCCGGCTTGTTAGAAGACGATCGCGTGATCCCGGTAGACGGCAACCGTCATAAATAAGAGTCAGTTGCCAAGCCACCAAATTTGGATCACGTGACTGTCGGGAGGCTGCGACGGTGTGAAAAAACGCCCCCCCTTCTTTTTCAACGTGGTCGTAACTTTGAATGGTCGCTAAAGAAACTGTCATAAGTGGGGGACGGTCTGTGGTTTAAATTGCGGACGCCCAAACTGGAAGAAAATGCATTTACTCCATCTGCAAAACTGGACCTGCCTCTGAAGATAAGGGAAAAAAGGAGCGACTTTTGCCGTAAATACGAAGTCCGCGACGCCGTGATTATTCTATCAGCCGTGAAAGGTTTCGATTTCACCGGCTAACTGTCTTTTGTGGCAGGATGTTGTTGGGTTTTTTTGTCTCTCTCTCTCTCTCTCTCTCTGTGTGTGTGTGTGTGTGTGTAGCGCCGAAATATCTTCCTGAGCAAAAGAAGCAGTAGGATCGAAATCATGACTAAAAATAAATCCATCGAGATTAAGCCGTTCTAATTCGACGAGGGGTTTTAGCGTTCTCCTGCCAACTTGTGTATGTTTTATTTTTATTTTTTAAAAAGAGAACGAGACGTTGCGAATCACAGAAAACGTAGACACGTATATATTATATATATATATTATATATGGTGGCAACACACACTAGAAACTGGATTATTTCGGAGACAGCTGTGACGGTGAAAGGCGCTTTGCACAATATCACAGCAAGCCTCTGGATTAGGTATGTCACATAATACTCTGTTCAATAAAATTTTAAACGCTCTCATTAGCCAACAGAAGTTTCTACACCGAAAACAGCTGTACAGCTGTTAGGAATTGGCTCACCCGCACTCACACACACACACGGTCTGGCTTTGTGCACTGCATTCCTAGAGCGATCCTAACTTAAGCCAAGTTATGCTGGGGAGGGGAGAATTCACACCAGACTCCCAGTCCTGAGTTCAGCTGCACAGATGTTCATCCAGACCGGCTTCTCGCAAGCTGGTGAAAGGAAGAGCTTGCCAAAAAAATAAAAAGGCAAAAAGGCAAAAAGGCAAAAGCAAACGAGAACGTAAAGACAAGAAACGATGACGGGGGCGAGAAAGTGAGAAGATGGCAGAAAATCCAAACGAAATGCAATACATATATATATATATATGAAAGTTCGTCTTGCTAGCTGTTATGGCTACAGAGATGTTGGCGGAGAAGGGTGCAGTTTTTGGGGGGCCCTCTGCCCCCCAATTTGTTTTGATCTCAGGAATAAGGTTTCTGTTTCGTTGGCTGAAAGTTTCTGGGGTTCTTTTAAGGGTCTCTCAGTTGGGGTCTTTCGGGAGCCCTTCCGTCGGTCCTCCTGTCATTTCTCGCGCCTTGGATGCCCTTACAGTACGATTTTTATTTTCATCCCAACGCTGAGCCTTTCCACCCCCGTAACACCCAGTGTTTAAAAAAAAAAGAAGAAGACAGTGTAAAGCCATTTCCCCCCCACCCTTAGGTCACTCAAAATCCTCAAAAGGTCACAGAGGAAGGGATCTGTGGATTCTGCCCTTAAAGGAAATATTCTGAACCCACTTTGACCCTCCAAGATTTTTCCAAGAAGTGGGGGGGGGGGTGGTGGAGATAAACAACAAGAAGAAATTGAATCCCCCAATTTCATGAGTACACAGAGGCCTTGGGTAGGTCTCTTGGTCACCTTGCCTTCCTTCCTTCCTTCCTTCCTTCCTTCCTTCCTTCCTTCCTTCCTTCCTTCCTTCCTTCCTTCCTTCCTTCCTTCCTTCATTTTCCTTTCTTTTTTTCTTACTCCTCACTCATTTCTCTTTCCTTCTCCCTCCCTCCTTCCTTCCTTTCTTCTTTTCCTCTCCTTCACTTTCCTTCCTTTTTTCTTCCCCCTTATTCATGTTTCCTTCCTTTCTTCCTCTCCTTCATTTTCCTTTCTTTTTTCCTTGCTTCTCACTCATTTTTCCTTTCTTCCTTCCCCTTCCTTCCTTCCCTCCCTCCTCTCCTTCATTTTCCTTTTTTTCCTTACTTCTCACTCATTTTTCCTTCCTTCCTTCTCCCTCCCTCCTTCCTTCCTTCTTTTCCTCTCCTTCATTTTCCTTTTTTTTCTTACTTCTCACTCATTTTTCCTTCCTTCCTTCCTCTCCTTCATTTTCCTTCCTTTTTCTTCCCCCTCGAATGTTTCCTTCCTTTCTTCCTCTCCTTCATTTTCTTTTTTTTCCTTACTTCTCACTCATTTCACTCTTCCTTCCTTCCTTCCTTCCCTCCTCTCCTTCATTTTCCTTTCTTATTTTTCACTCATTTTTCCTTCCTTCTCCCTCCCTCCCTTCTTCCTTCTTTTCATCTCCTTCATTTTCCTTTCTTTTTTCTTACTTCTCACTTTTTTCCTTCCTTCCTCTTCCTTCCTTCCTTCATGTTCTTTTCTTTCTTTCTTTCTTTCTCTTTCTTTCTTCCTTCCTTCCTTTCTTCCTTTCTCATTATTAAGTCTTTTCTATTTACTTCCTGCCTCGATAAGATCTTAATCGCAGCCCCCCGAATTATCCCCAATGACATTTATCAACCCTAGTCATCTTTTCTTCGCCGGGGCTCCGGCTGACTGGCTAAGGTTGTTATCCACCCTTTTCCTTTCAATGGAAGTTAATTTCGAGAGCCCTGATTTATCTTGCTGGGCTAACTGTGTCCCGCCAGCCTTCCTTTTGAAAAGACAGGCTGGGGAGTGAATTATAGCGGTCTTGTCCACTGATTGTGCTCCAGAGAGAAAGAGAATAGGAAGTCAGTGTGTTACTCCGACGCGGCGCTGAGTCCTTTTCAGGCCGTGAAGAAGGAAAGATTAAATCTGACCCAGCGGCTGACAAGGGAGGTTTGTCTTGCTAGACAAAAAAAATAATAAAATAAAAATAAAAATAAAATAAGCCCGAGCGATACCTGAATAGAGGCGAACTTTTAAGGTCTCAAAAGATGAGGTCGTATTTACAAGCGATCAGCCAACCCTTCCCTTTTAACCTCCAATCTCAATTGACATGATCTCAGGGGGCTCTTTCTCCACCCTCACCCACCAAAAACCCCATCCTTCTAGTCCCTGGTTTCTTTTACCCCACCCTCTTTTGCCCAGATTCTTTCTCCAATTTTTGTCCCCCTTGAAGAACATCCCTTGAAAATGTGGCATTTGGTATATTTGGTTCTCGTGGGGTCGTGGGAGCTCCGGTTCGGCTTGGCGGGGTGAGGTGGAGACACATGTTTGAGCTCCGGGGGCGGACGAAAAGAGAAAAAAGAAAGAAAAAAAAAACCAGAGTCAAAGCTGACTTTGAGGCATAATTTCACCATCAGCCGCCTTGGTTTTCATGCTGGCCTCGCCATGCAGCTGGTACCATCTGGGAAATAATAACGATAACTCCTAATCGTTTTGTGGTGTCCCACGAAGGCCTCCCACGTTGATGCCTTCCTGCTTTCCTCTCTTCCCCCCGGACAATGCCTGGAGAGCAGGAGTGGGGGGTTTTTTCCCCCCCAAATTATATGGGTTTGCCCCAACGTGGAGAAAAGGAACAAGCCAAGGGTTGGCCCACTGAACGATAAACCGGAGTTTTGTTCTAACAGCGATCGATGGTTCGCAAGAGGCCATCGGGCCTCCTCATCCTTTCTCTGCTCTGATTTAGGCTGGCTTCGTTCTCCATTCGGTGTTTTGTTTTGTTTTTTTCCCAAAATCAACCCCGTCCTGCCCTCCGTGTGAGAAATCATTCAGGCAAGGGTGCTGTTTTCAAATCCTGACGCAGAGTTGGCAACTTGGGTGAAAATTAGCAGGGGGGAAAAAAAGTGGCCTGGGGGATGCAGAGGTTGTATTCAGCCAGTTCGGCGGTGACTGAAGGTGAGCCGGCTCACCTGCCCCAGGGTAATGCCATCCTATTTAGCCACCTTTTCGAGGCCAGGCGTATGCTGGGAAGGCGTGAACATGAAGCGAGGGTGCGCGGGCGCGGCGAACCAGTGTTAATGATTACCGTTGGGGGGATGAATGGGGAAGAGTTACTCTCCCAATTGTTTTAAAGCAGGGGTGTTAAGCTCAAGGCTCAGGGGCTGGATCCAGTCCACGGGGTGCTTAGATCTGGCCCGCAGCGAAGGACCGGCCTATGGTGCCTCTGCCAGCAAAAACGGAGCTCGGGAAGAGTGCTCACGGCCCACTTGAGCTCCGTTTTCACTGGCACATGATTGCAGGAGGCCTTCGCAGCTGAAAACGGAGCTCGGGAGCCCGTTTTCACTGGAAGAATTCTTGGCCCCCAACACGAGTGACACACCCACCCCGGCCTCCCCCAAGGTCAAACACAACCCCTGATGCGGCCCTCAATGAAATCGAGTTTGACACCCCTGTTTTAAAGCATTGGGTGGTTGTTGTTTTTTTTCAATTTGAGTAACTCTGAAGTTGGGCGGACTTCAACTCCCAGAATTCCCCAGCCAATCAACTCGGGGAGCTGAGCAAAGCGGAGACAGAGTGATGGAATCAAGGGCAAAAGTGGTATTCAGCCGGTTCGGATCGATTCGCCCGAACCGATAGTGGAGATCGGAGGTAGGCTTTGTGCCCAGTGGTAAAGGTAAGTGAAAGCCACCCCTATCTTACACAGCCGTTTGTCTGGGATGGGATAGGCAGGGTGTGGGCTAGAGCAGGGGTGGGCAAATGTGGCCCTTTTACAACCTGTGGACTTCAACTCAACGTCTCAGGAATTCTGGGAGTTGAAGTCCACAGGTTGTAAAAGGGCCACATTTGCCCACCCCGGGCTTGAGGATCTCTTAGGATCGCGAAGAGTCACGGTGATTTCGCCAGAAACAATAGCAATGGCTGCTTTTCACTGCTTTCCTTTCCACCGGCTGAGACTTTTGGCAACTGAGCACCCTGTCTCTTAAAATCTAAACACGCACTCTTTTCGCCCCCCGCTGCTTAATAATTTTCATTTTATTATCAAGGGTGTCTCGCGGCTGCCTCCGTTGGGAGGTCGAACCTCGTTTTGCCCCAGCTCTCCAGACCGAGGTTACAGAGCTGGGCCTTTGCAGATGTTTTAAGTAGTTCGAACATCTTTTAATAACCTCGTAAGTGGACAGTGGTATGTTGTTTTTTTTTTAAAGAAAAAATTAAAAAAATTCCCCGGGGTTAAAGCTATTTGTGAAGGCAGACTATTAGTATAGGGGCCGTGCCAAACAATTAGCTAAGGACCCAACTCAGTAAGAAATGCATTTTTTTCTTTTCCCGCTACAACTTTTTCTCTCCCCCCCCCCCCCCTTCTTTCTTTTCTGCAGAAGGTCCAATTTATGTCATGCTAAATATATCCATTTGTTGGCCTGCGTTCTACAGGCTTGGTTTCGTCGGGGATGAGCAAATATTTGAAAAATCTGAAAGCCTTAAAACCCTGTCACATGTGCCCAAAAGTCTCCGTAATCGGCCTTAAACATTTGTTGTTTTTCTTTTAAGGAAAGGGGAAAAAAAAAAGAAAGAAAGAAAGAAAGAGGGGGGGAAAAAAAGATGAAACAGTGAGTGTGGGAAAAAAGCGGCTCGCATTTTTAAATCGGCCCACCATGGTGGATTTTTTTTCCCCCCCTCTCCAACTGTAGAATTGTAAGGAACATTTTTCCTCCCAGAGATGCTGTGACACTTGTTCTAAAAGGACTTTCTTTTTTTTTAAACTTCCTCCGAAACCTGCGACTAAACTCTTGAGTTTTTTAATGCAAGCCATTATGCTAAAGATACATAACGAAAAAGCATCCGTATGTAGGATAGTCCGTTTGATTTTTTTAAATTATCATCATCATCATCACCACTGTTTCCCTGAAAATAAGACCAAGTCTTATATTAATTTTTGCCCCAAAAGATGCATTACAGCTTATTTTCTGGTTATGTCTTATTTTGGGGGAAATGTAGTATTAAACGCATGCATCCGGTTGACAATCTTAACTGGGGCTTATATTTTGGGGGTAGGGTTTATATTACGAGCATCCTGAAAAATGCTAAGAGCCTGGGTGGTATAGGAGGCTAATGCCTCCTACTAAGGCAGCATTTAACATCCAGCTGCCTGCAATTACTGCGAGTTCAATCCTAGCCAGGCTCAAGGTCGACTCAGCCTTCCATCCTTTCTAAGGTGGATCAACTGAGGACCCAATAAGCTGACTTTGTATAAATATACAAAAGTATGAAGGCTGTTGCGTAACGCACTGTAAGCCGCCCTGAGTCTCCGGAGAAGGGCAGCATATAAATCAAATTTTTTAAAAAAAATCATCCTAGGACTTATTCTCCGGTTGGGTCTTATTTTCAGGAAAACAGGGCATTTAAACTTCTCTTGCAAAAATATCTCCCTTTGGCCTGTTCAGACTACAATTCCCATCGTGCCTGGCCATAAAATAGGACTGGAGGTGGAAACAGGGAGAGGCTAGCTAGGCAATTCATCGTTCAAATAGGACTGGTGGGGAAAGGGAACCACCAAGGGATATTTGTCACTGGTTCAAGGAACGGAACCAATAACTAAATAATTTAGCAGAGGGGAAAGAATAAGCTTAATTTTACCTGGTTTTTTTTCCTTATAAACTCCTTTTTTCGCCGGAAGCCAAGAACGATTTTTGCACTAAGGTTTACAATTTTGCTAAATTAATAAAAATTATAATAACAATAAAACGATTATGGTTTAGCTAGTTTTATTCCCCTAATTCTACAATGCTCTGGATGATACCCATCTCATGTTATCTTCACAATAATGCTGTGGAATCCCCAGAGTCCCAGAATGGGACTTTAGAGGTCATTTAGTCCAACCTCCTGGTCAGGGCAAGCAAGACCCACTAGGGCAGGATTTCTCTTCCCCTGGCAATTTTAAGATGCGTGGACTTCAACTCCAGAAGTTCCGCAGCCAGTCTACAACACACACACACACACACACATGCTCCCAGTTTACTGCAAATATATATGAGATAAATGGAAGGAAAACAGCATAAAACTCTCCCAGGGGATAGACACAGTGCATTGTATCTTAGTAGTCTTTGGCCATGCTGGTTAAACAATCTCTAGATTTACCAATTTAAGTTTACAGATTAACAGAGTCAGAAGGGACCTTGGAGGTCATCTAGTCCAACCCCTTGCCTGAGCAGGAGACCCTACCCCATTTCTGACAAATAGCAGTCCAGTCTCTTCTTGAAAGCCTCCAGGGATGAAGCTCCCACAACTTCTGAAGGCAACTTCTGTTCCATCGGTTGATTGTTCTCTCTGTCAGGAAATTTCTCCTTATTTCCAGGTTGAATCTCTCCTTGGTCAGTTTCCATCCATTGTTCCTTGTCTGGCCTTTGGGTGCCTAGGAAAATAGCTTGACCCACCCACTCCTCTCTGTGGCAGCCTCTCAGATATTGAAACATTGCTCTCCTGTCTCCCCTGGTCCTTCTCTTCACTAGACTAGCCATGCCCAGTTCCTGCAACCATATGTTTGAGCCTCCAGTCCTCACATCCTCCTGGCTGCTCTTCTCTGCACTTTTTCTAGAGTCTCAACGTCTTTTTTTATAGTGTGGTGACCAAAACTGGATGCAGGATTCTAGGTGTGGCCTTACTAAGGGCTTTATAGAGTGGTATTAGTACCTCCCTCATCTCAGCCCAGGATGAGGATTGTCATGAAGAAACAGAGGTAAAATATACCTTTCACCGCTCCCAAAATGGCAATCCTTGGCAAGGGGCACTCTGCTCATGCTCGAGGCACTGCTGCCTGGTGGGCCCCCTAGAGGTCCAAAGCCTGCCCCTTGAAGAAAACTAGGTTTTTCATTAAGGTATAGGTTCCCCTCACACATATGTGCTAGTCGTTCACGACTCTACGGGGCGGTGCTCATCTCCGTTTCAAAGCCGAAGAGCCAGCCCTGTCCGAAGACGTCTCCGTGGTCATGTGGCTTGGATGACTCAACGCCAAAGGTGCATGGAACGCTGTTCCCTTCCCACCAAAGGTGGTTCCTATTTTTCTACTTGCATTTATTTTTTACCTGCTTTCGAACTGCTAGGTTGGCACAAGTCACGGGAGCTCACCCCATTACGCGCTAGGCACTAGGGATTCGAACCGCCGAGCTGCCGACCTTTCGATCGACAAGCTCAGCGCCTTAGCCACTGAGCCACCGCGTCCCATATAGGCTTTTGATTAGGGAGATGGTTGAACTCATTGCTGGTCTACTAAACCAAGTTGTGGCGAAGAAGGCACAGAAGACAGCGGCTTAAGCCGGTGATGAGGCTGCCGTTCGTTTGAGCAGCCAAGAATGCCACGAGGCTGAACCCGCTGAATTTTTGCCCCAGGAATGTGGCTCGAGAAGCCGTCCAGCCTTCCATTCATTTGAGAACGGTCATAAGGCAAGGATTGGGACAAACGTTCGGGGGGGTAGCATCTGATCAGACGGCCTGGGAACAAAGCCACCCAAAGGAGCTTGTTGGTTAATCCTTCCGGGGGTGGGGGAGGAAGGGGAGGAGGAGAGGGGAGAGAGAGAGATCTGACCCCAATTCTCCAACTTGAATTAAAAAGAGCTTTGGGTCTTGAGGTTGACTCCTTCTTTTTCAAGAATTTGGAAAGATGGCGGATTCTGTAATTCTATTTCTTGGCATTCTTTGATTCTATTTCCCAGCATCCCTTGGTTCTATTTCCCAGCATTCCTCATTTTGGACCATCAATTCTCGAACCATTCCGCAATTAGACATGTGGGTTTCTATTTTTCCCAGAATCCTCTAACTTGGATTCCTTTAGGGACCAAAGTTCAAAGTTACGACGACACTGAAAAAACAAGACTCACGACCATATTTCACACTTAATGACCATTGCAGCATCCCTACGATCAGGTGATTTACGTTCGGATGCTTGACGGATGACTCACATTTATGACGGGCGCAATGTTCCCCCCGGAATGACGTGATTCCCCCTTTCGCGGGCCTTCTGACAAGCCCGCAGGAGAAACCAGTTTCACTTAACAACCGTGGGACTGCGGCGAGCCACGGAACAAATGGGGAGTGGGGAGAAAAGTCGTAAAACGGGGCCAAAAACTGACTTTGCAGCTTTCTCCCTTAAGAACCTAAAGATTGGGCTCAGTAAGCCCAATAAAATAAATAAATAAATTGTGGTCACAGGTTGAGGACCTGTGGGTTCAGATTCTTGGAGAGAACTCAAGCTTTTTGAGCTGTCTGGATCTCCTGGTTTTCTTGACATCTTGGCCAGGGGTAGGGGTTGGACCAGAAGACCCCCGAGGTCCCTTCCATCCCTAGGATTCTATGCCGTAGGATGGACAATCCCGATGATAGTAGGCCTAAGAATCACATCCGTGATATCCAACAGTTTAATGCCACCCTGTGCAGGTGAAGAGATGGACCAGGGGAGACATGAGAGCATCTTCCAATATTTGAGGGGCTGCCCCAGAGAGGAAGGGGTCAAGCTATTTTCCAAGACATCCAAAAGCCAGACAAGGAATCATGGATGGAAACTGACCACGGAGAGATTCAACCTGGAAATAAGGAGGAATTTTCTGACGGTGAGAACAATCAATTGATGGAAGAGAATTTGCCCTCGGAAGTTGTGGGAGCTTCATCCCTGGAGGCTTTCAAGAAGAGACTGGACTGCCCTCTGTCAGAAATGGGGTAGGGTCTCCTGCTCAGGCAAGGGGTTGGAATAGATGACCTCCAAGGTCCCTTGCAACTCTGTTCATCTGTTAAAAAGGCCCAGCCTGAAAGGGCAGCTATCTCAAAGGCAATTCGCTTTCGGGTCTCCGGACGTGACCACAGGAGGACCCCGGAGGCTCCTTCCTCTGTGCTGTGTTTGTCCGGCGCTTTTCTCTTTGACAGGCTGCCCACCCCCTTTTCCTCTTCCTGAAGCCATTGAAACATCGATGGGCTGGGCCATGCCCTTCATGTGCCACGGCGGTGTTTTGAAAGTGGGATATCAAACAAAAACAAAAACAAGAAAGAAAGAAAGAAAGAAAGAAAGAAGGAAGGAAGGAAGGAAGGAAGGAAGGAAGGAAGGAAGGAAGGAAGGAAGGAGGGAGGGAAAAAAAGATGAAAGGAAGCTTGGGCGTGCATAATTTATCACCTTTTCTTACACCCAATTTTGATAACGGCATTTTTGAGTATTACTGGGTTTTTAAAAAAGAAAGAAAGAAAGAAAAGAAAAGAAAAGAAAAGACACAGAGGAAGTGCTACGAAGTGCTCCAATGGCAAGGGGGATATTTGTGGGTTTGCGTGTGTGTGCATATGTTTGTACATCTGTGTGTGCGTGGCCCACGCCATGACATTCGCTACAAGTCGCAGCAGGCCAGGAACTCAACGGGAATTAACAATTCATCAAGGACCAAATGATTCTAATGTTATCAACATATTCTTCACCACCACCACCTCTTTGGCACGGGGGTGGGGGAGGTGGGGGGGGCGCAGCCGACTTATGAAGAAGGAGGCAATCTATGGGGTGATTTTTCAGCCTTTGTTACCGAAAGCTGCCGCGTTTTGATGTATAAAGAGTCACGCCATTAAGCCGCGGGATGGAAATGTCCTGTGGGTTTGCCAAGTTGTATACCGCCTGTTATTCTGGGTTTGGGTGGGGGGTTTTTTTTACAATAAATAACAACAACAACAATAACAATAGTAATAATAATAAAAAATGAACTTGGAAAGCAAGGGGCCATAGGATTGTTTTTAAAGTGCTTTCTGCAGCAGGAGGAGGAGAAAAGGAAGGAAGGAAGGAGAGGAGGAGGAGAAAGAGGAGAAAAGGAAGAATGAGAAGGAAGGAAGGAGGAGGAGGAGGAAGAGGGTCAAGGAAGAGGAGGAGAAGAGGAGGAGGAGGAAGTAGAAGAGGAGGAGGAAGAGGAGGAGGAGAAGGAGAAGGAGGGAGGGAGGAAGAAGGAAGGGAAGAAGGAGAAAGAGGAGGAGAGAGAGAAGGAGAAAAGGAAGAATGAGAAGGAAGGAAGGAAGGAGGAGGGACAAGGAGAAGGAGAAGAAGAGGAGGAGGAGGAAGTAGAAGAAGAGAAGAAAGAGAAGGAGGAGGAGGAGGAGGAGAATTTGTTGTTGTTGAAGTTCTTCACCAGTTGCTGTCGTTTTATGACACAATGAGTTATCGGAGTCTCTTTCATCTGCTTCCTGCCATGTCTCTCTTTCAGGCAATTTTCAGGCTAATTATATTAAGTCGGTCAGCAGGTGTAACCCACTTGTTGCAAGAAAAGAAAAACCAGTTGGTTTCAATGACTGAGAAGGCGAGAACAGCCATATTTACACTGTGATGCGATCTGGGGAGTGGCGCGGAAAGATCTTTTAAGTCCCAGGGAAAGGGGTGGGCCTTCCAAACACCCCCACCCCCCACCCCCACCTTTTTTAAAAAATCTCCTTCCAAAACCGAATGGGGAAAAACTTGCTTAATCCAACAATCGTTCAGGATTTGGCTTCCCAACCAGTGCCGTATGGTTTTTCTGTTCCTGCAAAAGTCAATTTTTTTATAAAATGGAGCTCTTTGCTTTCTTCTTCTTCTTCTTCTTCTTCTTCTTCTTCTTCTTCTTCTTCTTCTTCTTCTTCTTCTTCTTCTTCTTCTTCTTCTTCCTCCTCCTCCTCCTCCTCCTCCTCCTCCTCCTCTTCCTCCTCCTCTTTCTTCTTCTTCTTCTCCTCCTCTTCCTCCTCTTCCTCCTCCTCTTTCTTCTTCTTCTTCTCCTCCTCTTCCTCCTCTTCCTCCTCCTCCTCTTCTTCTCCTCCTCCTCCTCCTCTTCTTCATCCTCCTCCTCCTCCTCCTCTTCTCCTCTTCCTCTTCATTCTCCTCTTCCTCCTCTCCTTCTCCTTCTCCTTCTCCTTCTTCTCCTCCTCCTCTTCTTCTCCTCCTCCTCCTCTTCTCCTCCTCCTCCTCCTCTTCCTCTTCATCCTCCTCTTCCTCCTCTCCTTCTCCTTCTCCTTCTCCTCCTCCTCTTCTTCTTCTCCTCCTCCTCCTCCTCTTCCTCTTCATCCTCCTCCTCCTCCTCCTTCTTCAAATGCAATTTTGTTTTGGGCTGCCTTCTTTTACATTTATGCATAAACATAGCTGGGTTTCACATAATTTTACCAGTGGTTCGCCACGCACTGAAAATGTGAGCTCACGCGCACCCCTTCCACACATGTGCTTTGCTCATGCGTGTGGCTTGCACACAGCTTTAAAAACCGTGGCTAAATAGGACAGCATAGCGCTGGGGTGGGTGGGCGGCACCCGCAAGTCGCCACAACCGATTCACCCAAACCGATCCGAACCGGCTGAATACCACCACTGCCTGTATCTGTCGAGACGAAATATTCACTAGCCCGAATTGTAAGCTTGGGAAGGCGGGGCTTTGGAGAAGGTAGGCGGGACCTCAGGAATAAGGGGCGGAGCCTCAGAGTCCAGGCAAGGAAAGAATAAAAGCCAATTAATTAGAGGACAGAAGATAGGAAAACACCCACCCACCGCCAAGGAGGTGACCTAATGCAAAATGGATGGGATTGAGCCAAGCAGAAATTAATCTGTCTTCTTCTCCTGATATCATACATCTTCTGCCCCACCTCCTTCCCTCCCCTTCCTCAACTGTGATTCAAGAGCAAAGGGTGATGGTGGGGGGGAAAAAGAGCTAATATTCTGAAACTTGATTCTCGGTATGGAACCGGGCCAAAACTTAACTTTTGACACACGCACAATGCTTTCTTTTGTGGTACCTCACTGCAAATTTTATTTCCTGACAAACGAGCAGGCTGATGGAAGGACGCACCGAGCCTATTTCGGCGTTGGAAAAATTAAAAATCAACCCAACCCCACCCACCCACTCACCTCCCACCCCCAAAAAATAATCAACCGAATGGCTTGGATTTATATCTGCCGGGGTGTCAGCTTGGGACCAAAACTGGAATGGGTTGGATCCTGCAAACGCAAACTCCTTTTCTTCATCGCAATTCTGATCTCAATTTTAACAACACTCTGCCCTTGCTGTTGAGGTTGTGTGGATGTCTTCCAAGCCCTGGTTTGTTGAGACGGCGGGATAATAAACCACAATAGCCTGGGCTTGTACGAGAAGCCGCCTTGTAAAGGCTGGCTTTACCGTACGCACAACCTACGTACAACCAACCCAAAGTCGAGCGACCAACGTGAAGCCGATGAATTTGCGCTGAAATGAGACTGAATTCGGTTTGAATGTTGCTGTCAGCACTTCAAGGTGCATTTACTCTAGTGCTGACATAAGAAGAAGTGGAGGCGTCTGGAAAGGGACGTTTGACTTTTCACCTACTTATTTTCCCTGGAGATAATATCCCCTAGGAGATGGGATGGGAGGGGGGAAATTCCTTTGAGTTGGAGCAGTAGATTAGGGGTAGAGTGACTTGGAAGATGGCCAATGAGTGCAGAGGAGTGGGGAAAGGAAAGGGAGGGTTTTGGGTCAGGAAATCAGTGTTGGCTATGAATGGAGTTGGAGTTAGAATGTCGTGCTTAATAAATAAAAGATTTTCATCAAAGACTTTGTCTGAAATGCAATTTATTTGAGACGACCACAAAACCTGACAGATGCAATATTTGAGGGGCTGCCACAAAGGGGGGAGGGGGGTCCACCTATTCTCCAAACCACCCCAAGCAGGACAAGAAGCAACGGAGATGACGCAACCGCATATTGATCTTAAAACCTGAACTATTCCTGTTGGGGATTTTACCAGATATAATATTTGATTATTCATGTAATAACTGCAGCTAGAATTGTACTTCCACAAAATTGGAAAAAGTGAAGAGATCCCTACAGATGAAAATGTGATTAACAATTGCTGTGTGAAAAAAAACAATGGCTACCAACCTGCTATCCATTGAGGACCTGTCTACGAGTCAAAAAGAGGGCTGTTTGCAGACTCCTTGCATCCTGGACATAAACTGTTTCAACTCCTGCCCTCAAAACGAGGCTATAGAGCGCTGCACACCAGAACAACTAGACACAAGGACAGTTTTTTCCCCGAACGCCATCACTCTGCTAAACAAATAATTCCCTCAACACTGTCAAACTATTCACTAAGTCTGCATTATTATTAATCTTCTCATGGTTCCCATCAACCATCTCCTTCCACTTATGACTGTATGACTGTAATTTTGTTGCTTGTATCATTTGTACCCTATGACTATCATTAAGTGTTGTACCTTACGATTCTTGACAAATGTATCTTTTCTTTTATGTACACTGAGAGTGTACTCACCAAAGACAAATTCCTTGTGTGTCCAATCACACTTGGCCAATAAAGAATTCAATTCTATTCTATTCTATTCTGTTCTGTTCCGTTCCGTTCCGTTCCGTTCCGTTCCGTTCCGTTCCGCTCCGCTCTATTCTATTCCTATTCTATTCTATTCTATTCTCTCTTCTCTTCTCTTCTCTTCTCTTCTCTTCTCTTCTCTTCTCTTCTCTTCTCTTCTCTTCTCTTCTTCTCTTCTCTTCCCAATATTCTATTCTATTCTGTTCTATTCTATTCATTTCCAATTCCCATTATTCTCTTCTCTTCTCTTCTCTTCTCTTCTCTTCTCTTCTCTTCTCTTCTCTTCTCTTCTCTTCTCTTCTCTTCTCTTCTCTTCTCTTCTCTTCCCAATATTCTATTCTGTTCTATTCTGTTCTATTCTATTCTATTCTATTCATTTCCAATTCCCATTATTCTATTCTATTCTATTCTATTCTATTCTATTCTATTCTATTCTATTCTATTCTATTCTATTCTCTCTTCTCTTCTCTTCTTCTCTTCCCAATATTCTATTCTATTCTGTTCTATTCTATTCATTTCCAATTCCCATTATTCTATTCTACTCTCTATTCTACTCTACTCTACGTATTCTATTCTATTCTATTCTATTCTATTCTATTCTATTCTATTCTATTCTATTCTATTCTATTCCATTCCATTCCATTCCATTCCATTCCATTCCATTCCATTCCATTCAGAAAATATTAGAATGTGCAGAAATGAATAGATTAACACTGGCAATTAATGGAAAGGTAGAATCTGATTATTATACTATAGGGGAGTTATTTTATCAATGGTTAGAGAATAAATAGAGAAAGCAATGTATTATGAAGTTAAATAAGTTAAGAAGGTAAATGTTACAACAATAGGTATGTTAAGTATTAGTATTAATACAAGAATGGATACAAATAATAAATATGGTGGTAAGTTTTAACTGTTAGGACACAAAAAAATTGTACCCAGACAACACACCGTTTAATGGAAGATGAGATGTTTGTATTAAAAGAAAATAAAACTTTAAAAAAAAAACATACGAAGGTTGCAGGAATTGGATGTGTCTGGTCTAGTGAAGAGAAGGACCAGGTGTGAGATGTCATTGGAGTCTTCCAATATTTGAAGGGCTGACCCAGAGAGGAGGAAGGGGGTCAAGCTATTTTCCAAGGCGCCCGAAGGCAGCCTGAATCTAACCATTAGTCAGTGCTGCCTCTCTTTATACGTAACAGGCCTCGTATCCCACTTATTTCGCTATCTGGCTACAACAGCATCCCTTTTTAAAAAAAAAAAAAATCTCGATGAGGTTCATCCAAAACACGAGGTTCGCCGTGAACTTGTCAACTCAAATTCTAAAAAGGGGACGTTTTCTGTCCCGAATAATCCTGTTTCTGTTTGTCATGGGGCCAGCTCTCCTCTGAGCCCCATTGGGTTGTTGGCTCTGATGACTCATTCAGTCGCAAAACCACAAGGGGTGAACGATGGTTACTACTACTACTACTACTCCTTCTCCTCTTCCTTCTTTTCCTCTTTCTCCTCCTGCTCCTTCTCATCTTCTCCCTGCTTTTCCTTCTTCTCCTCCTTCCTTCTCCTGCTCCTCCTTCTCCTCCTCTTCCTTCTTTTCCTCCTCCTCCCCCTCCTTCACCTCTTTCTCCTCCTGCTCCTTCTCATCTTCTCCCTGCTGCTCCTTCTTTTCCTTCTTCTCCTGCTCCTCTTTCTCCTTCTTCTCCCACTCCTCCTCTTCCTCCTCTTCCTCCTCCTTGCTACTGCTCCTTTCTGCTATTACTTCTTCTCCTTCTCCTTTCTCCTCCTTTTCCTCCTTCTCTTCCTCCTCCTCCCCTTTCTCCTGCTTCTCCTCCTCTTCTTTCTCCTTCTCTTCGTCCTCCTCCTTCTCTTCCTCTTCCTTCTTCTCTCCTTTCTCCTCTCTTCCTCCTTTTCTTCTTCCTCCTTCTCTTCCTCCTCCTCCTCCTTTTCTTTCTTCTTCTTCTTCTTCTTCTTCTTCTTCTTCTTCTTCTTCTTCTTCTTCTTCTTCTTCTTCTTCTTCTTCTTCTTCTTCTTTCTCCTCCTCCTCCTCCTCCCCCCCCCAATATATGACAGGTTAGTTACTTTAATATTAGAGATAGTCTTGCTGTAATAAAAATGCCAATTTGCAGGGTTGTTTTCCTCTGTTGTCTTATTTTATGTGGGTCAAGTAATGTTTTCTTCTGCAGCTTACTTCTGATCTTAGGCCTGGCCCAACATCCGGAGACTCCCTTCCGATCTATCTATCTATCTATCTATCTATCTATCTATCTATCTATCTACCTACCTACCTACCTACCTACCTACCTACCTACCTACCTACCTATCTACACACACACACACACACAGATCCTCAGGCTTCAAGATTTGCACCTTGTCCCTTCCTCTTGCCCTCCCCACCCCCACCCCCAAGCCTGTCTCTCCTTGTTTGTGAAGGTGCCCAGGACAGGAACTCACTTTAAAAAAAAAAAAAAACAGGGCTCTACCCTTGTGTCCTAACAGCCCATTCAAGATAGATAAGCCCCTTTAGAAATGAAAGGGAATTTAATTCAGTGTTTGAGTGACAGAAGGAAGATTTATCCGCTGGCCAGACAATACAGCTTTTGCGGCTTTAATCTACGCCAGACAATGGGCCGTTTCTCCGGCCTCGTCTTGGGCTTTTCCCACGATGGTCAATGATTAAGCAGGTCCTTCATTGGACTGAAGCCATCATCTCCCCTTGAAGAGGGCTTGCCTTGCACCCATAGTCAAGGCTCAAGGTGGGAGTAGAGGGAAGAGTTAAGACGGATGGCTCGGCAGGCGAGACAGAAGGACAGAGAGAGTGTGCGAAAGAGAAAGAGAGAGAGCAAAAGAGAAAGAGTGAAAGAGAGTGAGAGAAAGAGAGAGAGCAAAAGGGAGTGTGTGAAGGGAGAGAGACAGAAAGAGAAAGAGACAGAGAGAGAAAGAGAAAGAGAGAGAGAGTGAAAGAAAGACAGAGAGTGTGAGAGAGAAAGAGAGAAAAGAGACAAAGAGACAGTGAGAGAGAGAGAAAGAGAGAGCGAAAGAGAGAGAAAGAAACAGGGAGACAAAGTGAGCAAAAGAGAGAGAGCGATAGAGAGAAAGTGACAGAGAGTGAAAGATAAACAGTGAGACAGTGAGAGCAAAAGGGAGAGAGAGAACGAAAGAGAGTAAAAGAGTGAGAGAGAGATGGAGAAACAGAGAGACAGAGAGAGAGCAAAAGAGAAAGAGAACGAATGACAGAGAAAGTGTGTGTGAGAGAGAGAGAGATGGAGAAAGAGAGAGAAAAACAAAGAGACAGAGAAAGTGTGAGAGAGAGAGACCGAGAGAGAGCGAACGAGAGACAATGAGACAGTGAGAGAACAAAAGAGAGTGAAAGAGTGAGAGAGAGAAAGAGAGATGGAGAGAGAGAAACAGAGAGAGAGAGAGAGAGAATGAGACAGTGAGTGAGCAAAAGAGAGAGAGAATGAAAGAGTGAAAGAGTGAGAGAAAGAGAGCTGGAGAAAGAGAGAGAAACAGAGACAGAGAGAAAGACAGTGAGACAGTGAGAGAGTGAAAGAGAGAGAGAATGAAAGAGAGTGAGAGAGTGAGAGAGAAAGAGAGATGGAGAAAGAGAGAGAAACAGAGAGAGGGGGAAGAGAGAGAGAGAGAGAATGAAAGAGAGTGAAAGAGAGAGAGAGAGAGAGAGAGAGAGACGTTCCTCAGCCCAGAGAGAAGCCAACTTGATCTTGAAACAGAAACTGGTGCCCTGGAGAGGAAGTGGGGATGGGGGTCGACCTTCCTCGGCTCCTCGTGGTTGGTCCAGGAGCCCCAGAGCTGTTGAGGGCCATAGCTAAATCAGCTTGACAAGTGTGTTGGAAAGGGCTCTGGTTTGGGGGAAAAAGTCGTCTTTCCTTCTGATTCTTTTTTCTGGGTGGCTTCGGGATGTCATTTGGGGGGTGGGGAGGTTTCGGGGGGGGGGTTGAGAAGATTGTTCCAAAGTGTTATGACGGGAGGGACTCGGCGGCTGCTGTTTCCTGATGGGAAATGTTCTTCAGCTGAGTTTAAATGGGAAGCCCGGCGGAGAGGGAGAGGGAGAGCTACGGATGGCTGGAGACGGGACGAGGGAAGGAAAGCCAGAATACAGGAAGTCCCCGACTTACAATAGTTCGTTTAGTGACCGTTCAAAGTTATAACAGCATGGAAAAAGGGGGACTTGGGAGCGTTTTCGCTGCAGCACCCTTGCGATTCCATGATCAAATTCAGACGCTTGGTGACTGGCATGTATGTACTTACAACAGTGGCAGTGCCCTGGCATTACGCAATCCTCTTGTGGGTCCTTCGGACAGGCAAAGACCAAAGGGGGAAGCCGGAATTCACTTAATAACCGAGTTACTAATTTAACAACTGCAGGGTTTCACTTAACGACCGTACAGGGGATTTATTTTATTTTAATTTTTTTGCAAAAGAATGGAGGAACATTCTTTCCCTTTCCATCCTAGGGAGAGAGGGAGGGAGGGAAGGAGGGAAGGAAGAGGAGGAGGAGGAGGAAGAGGAAGAGGAAGAGGAAAGGGAAGGGAAGGAAAGGAGGAGAGAGGGAGGAAAGGAGGGGAGGGGGAGGGGAGGAGGAAAAGGAAAGGAAAGGAAGGAAAGGAAAGGAAAGGAAAGGAAAGGAAAGGAAAGGAAAGGAAAGGAAAGGAAAGGAGGAAAAGAGTGGAGGTGGAGGGGAGGAAGGAAAGGAAAGGAAAGGAAAGGAAAGGAAAGGAAAGGAAAGGAAAGAAGGAGGGAGGGAGGGATTGAGTTCAGAATAACAGAGCTGAAAGGGACCTTGGAGGTCTTCCAGTCCAACCTCCTGCTTAAGCAGAAGACTGTACACCAAATCAATCAATCAATCAATCAATCAATCAATCAATCAATCAGAATAGAGTTAGAAGGGATCTTGGAGCAACAAATGGCCATCCCATCCCTTCTTGGAACCCTCAGCAGTGGAGCGCCCAACCATTTCTGGACCGCCAAAGGCCGCCCGTGTCGATGTCAGGTTTGCTTAAGCAGAGTTGAAGGGATTTCGGGCCTCTCCACCCGCCAGGCGTCCACAGCACACCTGGGTCGTGGAGTAAAAGGTGTGGTTTTCACCCAGGGACAAAAGACCAGCCCGGTTGATTGGCACAGCTTTCTCTTTCCAGAGGTATCTTTGTCTTAATACTTGAAACGGGACGTTGGGATTAGAGTTTAAGGCTAAGTAAGCCAGGTGGCTGTTTGCTTTTGCTATATACACGATGCATAATCCTCGCCCAGCCAGCCAGGTAGAAAGGAGAACAGGGTCTCAAACAGAGCATGGCGTTTAAATAATATTTTACAGGTGCCAAGAATGGGATTTATTTAATTTTTTTTTTTTTTTAATTTGGGGAGTTGGGAGATCGGAGCCGCGATGTTATCCGAACACGGATGAGAAAATGCTGACTTTGAAATAACAAAACCCCGCGATTGTATATCGCTTTTCGGGATTTTATTTTATTTTTTTTCTCCAATTAGTGTTTTGAGGGAATGAAGACACCTTGGAGGATAAAATTCTTGCCGTCTCCTTCATCCAAAAATTTGCAGAGTCAGAAGTTGGGTTTTTTTCTCCAAAGAGACTAAAAAACACACAAACAAGCCAATCCTGGTTTATTCAAGGGTGGTGGTGGTCAAGCCAACCCATGACAACCCTTCTCGTTAAATCTATCAGCTTTTTTTTTTTCTAAAGGAAACCTTTTTGGGAAAAATGTATTTTCTAAAATTAGTTAATAACACCACAAAACAAAGACCCTTAAATTAAGCCAACAGGCAACATTCGCACAGGACTCTCTAAGCCACAACACTCAAAACATTAAACTCAGGTTTAGCTCAGGGAGTTTAGCACGTGGTGTGGATGAAATTGTCTTGAACTGATCTACAATAGTGGCCAAAATTGTGGAAACCTTTTGGGAAAAGTGTATTTTCTAAAACTAGTTAACAACAAAACTTTTTCTTTTTTGGGGGTAGTATCATAAAATTACGTATCAACAGAAAGATAATTTAATCAAGAATGTCATGCCATAACTTTTAGGAAGGATTTGCTATTAGAATAGCAGTTAAAGCAGTTTTTTAGAGTTTTCATTCGGTTTTATACTTTCAGCCTAATTTATATTGGTTTTAGTATGTTTTTAAATGTTTGTGTACTGGTTTTTTAATTGGCTGTTCACCGCCCTGAGTCCGCTAGGAGAAGGGCGGTATAGAAATCTAATTAATAATAATAATAATAATAATAATAAAGTATAAAGAAGAAAAGTGAAACACAGAGAAAAAATGAGATACAAAAGTTGTCACCATTAATTGTCAGTTAATCCTTAGTTGGGTAACCTTTAGCATGAATGACAGCCTTACAACGTCGTCCCATGGAGGGAACCAAGTCTTTGAGTTCTGCAGCTGTTATAATAATGTGGAACCAAGATTGAAGGATGGCTTCTATTAACTGGGTTTTATTGCTGGGTCGCTTCTGACTAACAAGTTTCTTTAGTCGGCTCCCTAGATTTTCAATTGGGCAAAGAAGGTCTGGGCTATTCCCAGGCCATTCCAGCAAGTGGAATAGGATTATCTTGAAACTCCAAAAAGAAAAGAAAAAAAGCAGTGGTATTAGCCATCAAACCTCAAAAATACACTTTTCCCAAAAAGTTTCCACAATTTTGGCCATTCGTGTATAAACAATCCTTCCCCATCGTCCAAACACTGCTTTTCGGGCACTTGAAGAAGGCTCTCGTGTCACCCTGGAGGTCAAGTTGAAACTTCAAGGATTGCAGATCAAAATTGAGGGAGGGGGGATCTTCTTGAGGCTAAGAACTGTCAATCAGCAGAATGGATGACGGCCCAAAGCGGGACAAGAAGCAACGGATGGAAACTCACCAAGGAGAGAAGCAACCTAGAGCTAAGGAGGGATTTATTGATAGTGCGAACAATTAATCCGTGGGAAACAATTTGCCTCCAGAGGTTGTGGATGCTTCATCTCTGGAGGTTTTTAAGAAAAGGTTGGTCAGCCACTTGTCTGGAATGGTAGAAGGTCTAGGTTGGAGAAGAAGACTTCCAAGGTCCCTTCCGACTTTGGTCTCCTGTTCTGCTCTGCTGCAGGAGTTTCCTTTTTCTTCTTCACTTTTTGGGTTTTTTTCCCCCAAACAAAGACCTAGGGACGATGTAGTGAACCCTACACTGGGCATGGGGCCGGACTCGATGACCTCTCCAACTCAGCCGAACATCTGTCCTTTTTTTTTTTCCCTCCAGATCCTCGCACACCGCTGGATCCCTTCCAGCCCGGGAGGAGAAAAGAGTGGAGAATCTCCTTGCCCAGGGCTCCCTAATTTCACCCTGTAGAATTGGATGTGCTGACATGTTCTTCTCTAGCAGAGTAAATGGCCGGGAAATCAAAACACAGGGAGAAGGTAGGCAGCCGTAAGACGGGAGAAGGAACAAAGCTGGAAAATGTCTGAACCGAGGCCGTAGGAGCTCGGAGAGAGATTTTATAGGGTTGAAAAACCAGGTGCCATACAATACAAAATAAACATGGCCTGTTATTTCAGTAAACCGAAGTCAGATGTTAAAACTTGGAGGGTTTCTCTCTCTCTCTCTCTCTCTCTCTCCATCCACCCCTGGACCACGCCGCCTGCCACATGCGAGAGGAGGGAAACGGTGCCAAATTGAGAAGTTGTCCCCTCTATCCCATTGATCAATGACAGTTGGATTTAGTGCTGAGAGACACACACACACACACACCTCAAAATCCCAGCGGTTTAACCTTCGGGTTTTTGGAATTAAAAGCAAAAAAACGAAGCGAAAGTTTTTCGAGAGAGACAGGAAAGGGTTTGAATGCAATTCAGTTTTGGAGGCCACGATGTCAAAAAAAGATGTGGAGACTCTGGAAAGAGTGCAGAGAAGAGCCACAAAGAGGATTAGGGGACTGGAGGCTAAAACATATAAAGGACTGAATATGTCTAGTCTGATGAAAAGAAGGACCAGGGGAGACAGGATAGCAGTGTATTCCAATATCTCAGGGGCTGCCCCAAAGAAGAGGGAGTCAAGCTATTCTTCACAGAACCTGAGGGCAGGACAAGAAGCAACGGGTGGAAACTCATCAAGGAGAGAAGCAATTTAGAACTAAGGAGAAATTTCCTGACAGTTAGAACAATTAATCTGTGGAACTGCTTGCCACCAGAAGTTGTGAATGCTCCAACACTGGAAGCTTTTAAGAAGAGGTTGGATAATCCTTTGTCTGAAGGGGTGTAGGGTTTCCTGCCTAAGCAGGGGGTTGGACTAGAAGACCTTTGAGGTCCCTTCTAACTCTGTTATTCTATTCTATTCAATAAGTAAGCAGTTGCTGCCGGGAAGTGTGCAGACAAGAATAAAGAAGACTACGTTAGACAGATGACTGTTCTGTGGCTCAGGGAGACGTTTGTTCCATTTTACGACTTTTCTTGCCACTGTCGTTAAGTGAGTCGCTGCCGCTGATAAGTTAAGCCACGCGGTTGTTAAAGGAATGTGGCTTCCCCATCAACTTTGCTTGTCAGAAGGTTGCAACAGGAGATCACGTCACACACACACAAACACACACCCGGGACACAGCGACGGTCGTAAATAGGAACCCATTGCCAAGAGCCTGGATTTTGATCCCGTGAGCGTAGGGGATGCTGGAAAAGTCATAACTGTGAAAAATGGTTGTAATTCACATTTTTTCAGTGGCGTTGTAACTGGGAACGGTCATTAAAACAGCCATTTAGGGAGAGAGAGGGGAAAAAAGGACAGCTTACTGTGGCCAGAGCTTTCCAATGAATATTGCTCTTTGACTCATTTTATAGGTTTTACTGAATGTCACTTGACTGAAGATGTTATACTCCTCATGGAAGAGAAGCGACTTAGGCAGATGGAGAAGAGATGGCAAGATTTCATCCACAAGAGTTGAAGCTGACTTGATGGCACTTTATTAACTTAAGTCAGTTCGTCACTTTGTAGGAAGGAAGGAAGGAAGGAAGGAAGGAAGGAAGGAGGGAAGGAAGGGGAAAAGGAAAAGGAAAAGGGAGAGAAGGAAAAAAGGAAAATGGAGAGGAAAAGAGGGAGGGAGAAAGGAAGGAGAGGGAGGGAAGGAAGGAAAGAAGGAAGAAAAGAAGGAAGGAAGGAAGGGGAAGTAAAAATGAGTGAGAAGAAAAAAAGAAAGGAAGAGGAAAAGAGGGAGGGAGAAAGGAAGGAAAAATGAGTAAGAAGTAAGAAAAAAGAAAGGAAAATGAAGGAGAGGAAATGAGGAAGGAAGAACGGAAGGTGAAGGAAGGAAAAATGAGTGAGAAGTAAGAAAAAAAGAAAGGAAAATGAAGGAGAGGGAGGGAGGGAGGGATACCCAGTGCCAACAACTAGATAAATTTTGGAAGGAGCTGGTGGGCTCCATTGGATTAATATCCTGCAACTTTCCTTCCACAAGTCAACCACAGAATCCTTTCTCATAAAATATACAGAGTGGGGCTCACTGAGAAACAGGCTGATCTAAACTGATGTTGATGACATTGGGAAAATCTCCAAAGAACATTTAAAAGACCCGGCTGGCGGCCCTTAAGACAATTTGGTTTGCAATAGCCCTAACAGTTCCAAGAAAGGCATCATATTTAGCTTTTTATAGTTAAAAAAGAAAGAAAAGAAAGAAAGAAAAAAGAAAAAGTAGCCAAAAAAAAAAAAATTCATGTTTCTTAATTGCTAAACCTGACATCTTGTCTTACTTTTCAACGTTTCTACGCTGGGAGCGGTAAAAGTCAAGGCAAGTTAATATTCCGGGCTGTTTCTCTTTCAGCCTATTAAAAGGCATATTATGCAGTTCGAGGCGCGGAGAGCATCTGGCGTCGGGCACTGGAGGGGCTGGAGGAGAAGCTGCGAGGGGTTTGGGCTGACGGCAGGAGATGTTGTAAAAAGGAAGTGTGCCGAGGTCCAATTCCAGACGCTCCCTCTTGCCCCCCCCTTCCCACACCCCACCACCACCACCACCACCACCCCGTCTGCCCAAAGCATCCGTGAATTATGGAGGGGCTTTGAGATTAAGTCACAGCCCTCCGTTCCAGATGTTCTGGTTGTCCTGAATAACGTTTGTAAATTTGGAAAGATCGCGGAATCCTCCTATTCAATCACTGAACGATAGATAGATAGATAGATAGATAGATAGATAGATAGATAGATAGATAGATAGATAGATAGATAGATAGATCTTGTTGTATAGATAGTGTTGTACCTTATGATTCTTGACGAATGTATCTTTTCTTTTATGTACACTGAGAGCATATGCACCAAAGACAAATTCCTTGTGAGTCCAATCACACTTGGCCAATAAAGAATTCTATTCTATTCTATTCTATTCTATTCTATTCTATTCTATTCTATTCTATTCTATTCTATTCTATTCTATTCTATTCTATTCTATGTAGGTAGGTAAATAGATGTTAGAGAGAGAGGGAGAAAAGATAGATAGAAGATAGATAGATAGATAGATAGATAGATAGATAGATAGATAGATAGATAGATAGATAGATAGATAATAGATAGATAGATAGATTAGCATATGAGAGAGGGAGAAATGAGAGATAAATAGATAGATAGATAGATAGGTAGGTAGATAGATAGATAGATAGATAGATAGATAGATAGATAGATAGATAGATAGATATAGATATAGATAGATAGATGAGAGAGAGGGAGAAATGATAGATAGAAGATAGATATATAGATAGATAGATAGATAGATAGATAGATAGATAGATAGATAGATAGATAAGAGAGGGAGAAATGATAGATAGATAGATAGATAGATAGATAGATAGATAGATAGATAGATGGATGGATGGATGGATGGATGGATGGATGGATGGATGGATGGATGGATAGATAGATAGATAGATAGATAGATAGATAGATAGATAGATGAGAGAGAGGGAGAAATGATAGATAGAAGATAGATAGATAGATAGATAGATAGATAGATAGATAGATAGATTGATAGATTGATGATAGAACATAGATAGAAGATAGATAAATAATATAGATGATATAGATAGATGATATATAGATAGATAGAAGATAGATAAATAGATAGATAGATAGATAGATAGATAGATAGATAGATAGATTGATGATAGATAGAACATAGATAGAAGATAGATAAATAATATAGATGATATAGATAGATAGATAGATAGATAGATAGATAGATAGATAGATAGATAGATAAATGAGAGAGAGGTGAAAGAGAGAGAGAGAGAGAGAGAGAGAGAGAGGGAGGGAGGTTCTCTGTAGCAGGAAGTCTTGGATAAAATATGGAGCCTCCCCATTAGAACCAGTGTGGCGTAGTGATTAACGTCCTGGGCTCAAAACTTCAAGAGTTTTGAGCAAAAACTGGCTGGTGACTTTGAGCCAGTCGCTTTCGCTCAGCCCTAGGAAGCGGGCAATGGCAAACCATTTCCGAAAAACCTCGACAAGGAACCTGCAGGGACACACTGACGCCCGAGCGCAACAAGAGGCCCTCAAGCGAAGCCTAGATAAGAATCGGCCAGCGATGCTTCAATTTGCAAGGCGAGGACAACCTGTACAGGAATGCGACCATTGAAAGTTACAATGGCACTGGGAAAAAAGGGGACTTATGACCGTTTTCCACACTTAACGACCGTTGCGGCAAACCCATGGTCACAAGGTCAAAATTCAGTCAATTGGCCACTGACTCGTATTTATGACGGTCGCTGTGTGTTCCCCCCCCAGGGGTCACACGAATCCCCTTTTGCAACCTTCCAACCAGCCAAGTCACCGCACAACCCTGTTACTGACTGAACCACTGCAGTGACTCGCTTAACAACTGGGGCAAAGGAAGGGGCAAAATTCACCGAGCAGCTGTCTTGCTTAGCAATGGATCTTTTAAGCTCAGCGGTGAACATAAGACAAGGTCTGTCTGTCTGTCTGTACCAAGCAGCGGGTGAGATTGGATGACCTCGGGGGGTTCCCTCCCCATTCTAGCATCCCCAACCCTGGAACGAGGGGACTGAAGAGGGTTGATTCCAGAAGAAAGAATTTCTGAGAAAGACTTATTTCATTGCATTTCACCCCGCCGGAACAGTTTCTGCTCGATCAAAATTATATTTATATCTCAGGATACCAAAGGACCTGGCTTGGATAATAAACACGAATCCCCTCCAGTATAATCAGGAGGAGAGAATCCCAGGATTCAAAAAAAAAAAAAAACCCTCTAGAAACTTGAACTGTCTTCTGGACAAGATCCAATCCAAATAATACAGGACAAATTGTTGGTAATTCCCCACCACGGAGGAGAAAAGGAGGGAGGCTGGAACTCAGAGAAGAAACTATCTCGGTGGGGCAAAGTAGATTTTCACATGAGGTTTAGCTGGCTCTTGACCTCATGGGCCTTCTCAAAATTAGGCCTAATAACTGGAGGTCTTTGGGGGTCCTTTAAGACTCCTTTTGAAGGAATTAAAAACAGGGCCTTAAGATACCCTTGATCTTAGCCAAAAGGCCGAGAAAGCGTTTTTAAGAACTCTTCGTTGTTACCGTTCTGCCCTGTTCATTTTAAATTACTTGATGACAATGCTCAGTGGTCTTTATTAGCATCGTTAGGTGATTATTGTTGTGTATGCTTTGTTCCTTTAAACGACGGGTTTCCAAACTTGGCGATGTTAAGAGTTGTGGACTTCAACCCCCAGAATTCCCAGAATAGAATAGAATAGAATAGAATAGAATAGAATAGAATAGAATAGAATAGAATAGAATAGAATAGAATAGAATAGAATAGAATAGAATAGTAAAATATAGAATTAGAATAGAACGGAACAGAACTAGAACAGAATCAGAATAGCAATAGCAATAGAAGAGGAAGAGGAAGAGGAAGAGGAAGAGGAGAGGAATTAAAGAGGAGAGGAATTAAAGAAGAGAAGAGGAATTAAAAAAGAAGAGAAGGGAGGAGAATTGAATATAGAATAAAATATAGAAGAGAAGAGGAATTAAGAGAAGACAAAAGAGAATAGAATAGAATATAGAATAAAATATAGAAGAGAAGAGGAATTAAAGAAGAGGAATTATAGAAGAAGAGGAATTAAAGAAGAGAAGAGGAATTAAAAAAGAGAAGAGGAGAGAGAAGAGAAGAGAAGAGAGGATAATTGAATATAGAATAAAATAGAAGAGAAGAGAAGAGAAGAGAAGAGAAGAGAAGAGAAGAGAAGAGAAGAGAAGAGAGAAGAGAAATTAAAGAAGAGAAGAGGAATTAAGAGAAGAGAAGATAGAACTGAATATAGAATAAAATACAGAAGAGAAGAGAAGAAGAATTAAAGAAGAGAAGCGGAATTAAAGAAGAGAAGAGGAAATTAAGAGAATAGAATAGAATAGAATAGAATAGAATAGAATAGAATAGAATAGAATAGAATAGAATAGAATAGAATAGAATAGAATAGAAATACAACAGAGTAGAGAAGAGCTTAATTATCACTTTGAATGTGTGCTAATTGGCATATATTAAAAATGAAATTTTGTTATACGCAGCTCTCAAAGGGTCGCCACCTCCAATTTTACACTACATAAACATGACAACTAACTAACTAACTAAATAAGTAAATAAATGCACAATTATGCATATGCCCACATATGTTATACAACCCAGAGACACGACACAGTCTTAGCTGTACATGTTTAGGGCGAGAAAAAAGGAATCTTTTGCGAGATTCTTATTCGTTCTGCCAGTCTTCCTTCCTGACCCATCGTGGCAGGATGCTCTTGGAAGTGGGTGCAATTCTTTATTTTTGTTCTTTCTTTCTTTTTTTTTTTTAAAGAAAGCTTTTATAAAGTTTTCATCGGCAGGCTTGGGGGATGGGGGGAGGAGTGGGAAGCTTTGCCCCACCGCAAACTCCTGGCTTTTTGGGTTTTTTTCCTTCCTTGACTGAATCGGATGCCCTGCCTGGTGTGGTCCAAGGAAAACTGGGCAGGACTCCCTCCATCATTCCAATTTAAACAACAGTTTATCCTAAAAAAGTGTGTGTGGGGGGGGTGGAGCTGGTGGGGTGGAAGGCCTGGAGTGAAATTTGGGTTTCTTTTTCCCCCCCATGCAACAGAATACCCTCCTCCCTTCCGCCTTCCTTCCTCCCTCGCCAAGCCCTGCATTTTTCTCCAGATCGGTGGCTTGCAGTCAAACTCATTAGCATTTCTTGATGAGTGAATTATGCCATGTTTACACGCTGAAATTCCATTACTTAATTGTTTCACTGCTGAAGATTGGAGGGTTTTGGCGAGGGAATGGGTCTCTCTTTCTTTCTCTCTCTCTCTCTCTCTCTCTCTCTCTCTCTGTCTTTCTTTTTTTCCCCTCTATCTTTCTCTCATCTTTCTTTCTCTCTCTTTCTCTCTCTCCCATCTCTTTCTCTCTCATCTCTCTCTCTCATCTCTCTTACTTTCATCTCTCTCTCATCTCTCTCTTTCTCTTTCTCTCTCTTTCTCATCTCTCTTTCTCTCTTTCTCTCTCTCTTTCTCTCTCATCTCTCTCATCTCTCTTACTTTCATCTCTCTCACCTCTCTCTTTCTCATCTTTCTTTCTCTCTTTCTCATCTCTTTCTCTCTTTTCTCTCTCATCTCTCTCATTCTCATCTCTCTCTTTCTCTTTCTCATCTTTCTTTCTCTCTCTCACCTCTCTTTCTCTCTCCCTCTTTCTCTCTCTCATCTCTCTTTCTTTCTCTCTCTCTCTCTCATCTCATTCTCATCTCTCTCTTTCTCTTTCTCTTTCTCATCTCTCTTTCTCTCTCTCATCTCTCTCTTTCTCTCTCTGTCTTCTCTTTCTCTCTCTCTCTCATAAATCCCAAGGATAAACCCATTTACTTAACCATGTATTTTATGTACAGTTATTTAAAGACAAATGAATGCCTGAGAGAATACTATATATAGATATAGATATAGATATATTGGCCAAATGGACAGGGACACTGTGGGGGGGGGGGAAGGAACTTGGGTTCCCTTCTCCTGTTGGCACCCTTTGCCCCTTTCCTCCCCTCCCCGCCTTCCTTCCACCTCTGACAATGTAATACTCTGTTTGGTGGGCTAGCGAGAGGGCAAATCTCTGGAGAGAGACACCCCGCCCCCCCCCAGAGCACCGAGCCCCTTCGGTAATGGATTCCTAATGCCCCCCCCCCCAACCAGCCCCATGGAGCTCTTTCCCTTTGAACGAAGGTCGTCTGTCAAGAAGAGCGAGAAGGCACAGATGCGGCCAGTAATGCAAGACTCCTGATGCAGGGAGGCCTTGCGGTTCAAAGCAAAGAAATATATATATATATATACTGTATATCCTCAGCAAGTGCCTTGCAGCCTTGCCTCTAAGTGCCTAGCTGGCTGCCACGATTAGAAGATTATATTCTATCAGCGAGGTCTTTATTTTTATTTTATTATTCCAGGGTTTGGTGGAACTTGGAAAAGAGCAGAGGGTGGGGGGGGGGGGGAGAGAGAAGATAAAGACTTAAAAGAGGGCGGAAGACCTCCAGGCTGGGGCTCGGAGTCTGGAATTCAGGAGAGTATCGATGCCAATTCTGGTCCTAAAGCCAGGACCACCAATAATGCCTCTGACTGAATGGATCAGGGGAGATTAAGATGAACAGATTGACAGAGTTGGAAGGGAATTTGGAGGTCTTCTAGTCCAACCCCTGATTAAGCAGAAGACCCCATACCATATCAATCAATCAATCAATCAATCAATCAATCAGAATACAACTGGAAGAGACTCTATACCATTTCTGGAAAATGGCAGTCCAGCTAACATCACCCCTACCCCAATACTCTAGACATTCACCCCTCCGCTCCCCAGAGCACGTTGGCCAGGTTCAGATATGATGTTAAATGTGTTTTCTTTAAAAAAAAAAGAAAAAAGACTGTTTTATTGACTGATCCACCAATTGCCCTACCATACCATAAATGATCAGGAATACACATCTTTATTCCTCACCCCTTTGACAAGCCCAGATTAGCCACATTCAGCCCACAGCGGAGGACAAGCTGTGCGATACAAGGAATCCTCGGACTTAACGACCACCGTTCGAGGCCGGAATTCACGTCGCCGAATGAGACGTAAAGGTTAAGCGAGCTCAGTCCCGTTTTACAACATTTCTCGTCGCAGTCGGTGAAGTCGAATCATTGTAGTTGGGTTAAATTAGCCCCACGGGGTGTTAAGGGAATCCGGTTCCAGCCCCCCAATCCTCGAATTTGCTCGTTGGAAGGTCACAAAATTGGGGATCGCGTGACCCCAGGGGAGGGATGCTGCGACCGCCATAAATACGAGTTGGTAGCCAAGCATCTGAATTTTGATCGTGGGACCACAGGGGACGCTGCGACGGTCGTTAAGTGTGAAAGTCAAACTTTTTCCAGTGCTATTGTAAAACATGCATCACAACCGCCAATGTGAGACACCTGTCGGCCTACGATTTATTGAGCTAGGCCAACCATGGATAAATCCAAGAAAAGAAAAGTTTCAAAAGAAAACGGAACGTTTAATTTAACTACCTAGGCTGGTTTTGTGGCCACTCAAGAAATAGTCAGGCCCGGGATGGGTTTTGTGGCTCCCGGTGTTTTCTTTTCTGTGGGAAACGGGTCCAAAGAGCTCTTTGAGTGTTTGAGGCTGCAGACCCGTGCGCTAAACGGGCACTTAAATGAACTGTTGTAAGGCAAGGACGAACTGTACTTTAGCATGCTTGGAGAAGCAGATAAATCTATCCAACAGGTATATTTACAAGCAAATACACTTCTGACATCCATTTGCCCCACAGAGTTCTTTTTAACCAGCTTTGCTTGAGGGGGGGAGGAGAGGAAATGATGGGGGTCTTCCCACCCCCAGGAAGAAGACCCCTTTTTCAGTAGCAGCAGAAACATTTTCCGCCCTTCCCCCCTGGGAGAAAAGAGCGAGGAGGGCCCCCTCGCAACCACCAAGCCAGTTGAAAGACACAAAACACAGCTGGGCCAACGCTGGATCGGGAGAGCTGAGCGTAGCAGGCGCACACTGATCTCAATTCTTTTCAGACCAGATGTTAGAGGATCGGGTGCCCACCCAGAATCCCTCCCACCCTCCCGCCCCCCGGAGTTCCTAGAAAAGGAGATGCAAAAATATGTTCCTCATCAAGATTCGTTGGGTAGAGTTGAGTTGGGCATCTGTTCCTTCATCAACCTAGAAATAAGGACAACGTTTCCTGACAGGGAGAACCATTAAGCAGTGGGATCGTGGAAGTTGCCTTCGGGAGTTGTGGGTTGCTTCCGCACTGGAGGCTTTGAAGAAGAGATTGGACAGAAGAGTTTGAACAGGAGGTTGGACTTGAAGACCTCCGAGGTCCCTTACGACTCTTTTGCAAGATGGCTGGGTTTGGTGTGTGTGTTTGTGTGGATCGGAATGCAAAGAAGGCGGTCTCTGTTCTCCTGTAATAAGTGATTTTTAAAACTAAAGAAAAACCTGTGAGGGCGTGATCAAAGTTAGCGATCTTACAGATGGAATCAAGTGGCCTTCCCTACTCTGGTTTCTGTTTTTTCTAGCCCCACATGGGTTGGAGGAGAGGAGAGGAGAGGAGAGGAGGAGAGGAGAGGAGAGGAGAGGAGAGGAGAGGAGAGGAGAGGAGAGGAGAGGAGAGGAGAGGAGAGGAGAGGAGAGGAGGAGAGGAGAGGAGAGGAGAGGAGAGGAGAGGAGAACAGTGAAAAGAGAACAAAAGATTAAGGATTAGAATGGCTTGGTTCCATTGACTCAAGAGGAGAGGGGAACAAGAGAAGAAGACAATAAAAAAGATAAGAAAACATCAAGGATTAGAATGGCTTGGTTGCGAGAAGAGAAGAGAAGAGAAGAGAAGAGAAGAGAAGAGAAGAGAAGAGAAGAGAAGAGAAGAGAAGAGAAAGGAGAAGGAGTGTAGCTATATTCCTAGACAGCTCCACTGTTACAAGGCCTCTCTAGGAATTTGCCTGGCTCTTGGAAGAGAGCGTAATGCCTTCTAGTCAATTTTCCCTTCACTGAGTTGGCAGAGATTGTTAGTTTAACCTCGTATAAATCCAGAGCACTTTTCTGAGCTAAAGCTAACACCCCTGGATTAATTATGGGGCACATTAAATGGGCTAAGGTTTCTACCCAACGCATTCCTCTTCTTCCCCACGCCCTCACCCCTACATTCCTTCAAGGGGAAATGCGTGGCTCCATTCAGCCTCTGGAAGACAGTGGAAAAAGGAGAGACCGCCACAGAGGGCAAAACTCAAGAGAGATCCAGGGCGAATTCTCGTTCCTCCGACAGGCTAACGACACCATTTGCAATCTGTCACTCACTCACACACTAGTCAAAGGTGGCAGAGTCCGAGCTGTTAACGGACGCTCATCCACCCCCTCTTCACAATCGTCCTCGGCCGGCACATTTGTGCAATTTAATATTTTCACACAAAAACAAGCATGTCATTATCTGAGAACCCGACACCACCAAACAGATTAGTCTATTATTATTATTATTATTATTATTATTATTATTATTATTATTATTATTATTATTATTATTATTATTATTATTTCCTGCAAGCAGATCTAATGCCTGGTTCCACCAGGAAACTCTCGTGACTGGGATTGAACACAAAACACACAAAACACACAGGGAAAGTGACGCAGTGTGTGAGAAATGAAACCATGCTGTTCCCCCCTCCCTCCTCCCCCCCCTTCCAGCGTCAAATCTTGATCCATGGATTCCTGGTTAAGACTCCACTGCCGTTTTTCTATACGGCTAGTCCTCGCCTTATGTCAGTTCCATTTAGTGACCGTTTGAAGTTACGAGGGCATGGGGGGGAAGATTCACTTGGGACCATTTTTCACACTTAACAACGGTGGCAAGAAAGGGGGTGAAAAGGGGGTGAAACCTCACTTAACGACGGTCTCGCTCGCCGACAGAAATTTGGGGTCGTATGTCGAGGACTACCAGTTCTGAAAACCGGGGAAGCCCCAAAGCACTGTCTAACCAACGGCCAAATTTTCCGACAAAATAAGAAAATAATCATTTGTGCCGATATCTAAATGCGGTCTTTTTAGGGAAGTTGGAAGAGAGACCGTTTTATTTATATAAACGCCGTATTTTTTCCATCTGCTTGCCTATCGAAAGGAGGCTGCAAAATCGCACCCCATCGACTTCAAAATGCAATTTAGGAAAAGAAAAAGAAAAAACACGAGCCGCAGTTTAATACCGGCCAAACATAAAGTCAACTGACTTATTTATGTATGTAATTTATTGGCCGGCTTTCCCGAGGCTCCCTGTGTGTGAGACCAAATATCCTTAAACGCTTTATTAAAAACCAATGTCTAGAAAAAATGGCTAAAATAGCAGCTTTATAAAAAAAAAAAAGAAAGAAAGAAGGAGAAGGGTGAAAATAAATAAAAGCGCAGCAAAATAAAAATCGAAGCAAACCTGTTGTTTCAAGAATGTTAAATTTAAAAGGAAAAAAAAGGCAGGAGAGAAAACGAATTTAGTGTTTAGTGGGATGTTTTCCTGGACCATTGGTCTCCAATCTTGTCTCCAACCTGGTCTTTCAAACAATCCACTCATCGCCACCTCGAGCCCCTCCACCTTCTGCTGGTCGTTGTCTTCTTCTCTTCCCTTCCATCTTTCCCACCGTTATGGACTTCTCAAAGGGAGTTGACGGCCTTTGCATAGATCAATGGGTCACTGAGCCGCGATCAGATTGGTATGAACTCTTGGTAACCACACAGGAGGAGTTCTCCAGAAGGAGACCAACTCTAAACATCTAATGGTCTTGTCCACAAATAGCTAAGAGCATGGTTGGGTTTCCTCAGCATTGGCCTCCAGAAGTTGTGGTTACTCCATTACTGGAAGTTTTGAAGAAGAGGCTGGACAGTCATTTGGCTGGAATGGTATAAGGTCTCCTACTTGAGCAGGGGAGTGGACTAGAAGACCTCCAGGGTCCCTTCTGATTCTATTCTTCTGTTAATATTCTGTTAGTGCCCAACTCACTTAGTAGCCAATCACCTAGATGAGCTGAATTAGAAGAATGAGAAACAGCAGGGTCTACTCCACCCTTCTGCTGTCCAAGAGCAAGAAGAAAAAGTCCCGACTCCTAATCCACTCTCAAATTATACAATTGTTCATTCACGTCACAAATTATAGACACACAACATTCAATGCTGAGCAAATAACGTGGGTATAAAATAGGCCATAGAAATGTTCTCCCTTATTTTCGCCACGTCACGCGGGGCAATTCACAGGAGAAAACAATTGTGTTGGGAAGAGTTAGCGGGAAAAGGAAACCAGGATGCCAAGAGGACTCGGTGGTTGGACACCATTGAAGGCGACACCAGTCGGAGCGTAGAAAAACTTCGGTGTACGTTCGGGAGATGTGGGGAGACCTGGCCCTGAGAATCTCCCATGAGTCGGACAAGACTGAATGGATCACATCACCATCATCAAAATGCACTGGTACGGTATATGTGGTACCTTGCACAATAGTGGTGACTGCGAGTGGGATCTTGGTTGTCCTAGTGTACAATCACTTCAATAGGAGCCAGCTGTGTGTTGTGTTTCTCGAGAGTGGTGTGGTGGCCTACAGGTGGAGCTCTCGCCCCACAATCAGAAGGCTGCGAGTTCGATCCTGGGTAGAGTCAGATATTTCTCTCTCTGGGCACAATGAGAATTTAACTGCTGGACAGAACTCTGCATTGGTGACAGGAAGGGCATCCGGCCAGTGAACACTCAGCTCCATTCGTTGCTCAAACTCCACCCCGCAAGGGATTATGGGATCATTAAAAGATGATGATGATGATGGCTGTGTTTCTTGACCTGGGCAGCTTTAAGAAGGGTGGACTTCAACTCCCAGAAATCCCCCCAGCCAGGGAATTGGGGAATTCTGGGAATTGAAGTCCACACCTCTTAAAAGTTTACCCAGATTGGGAAACACCGGTATGTGGCATATCATGCATGAACCTAACATACATTGGATGCTCTCAAATTTGGGAGGCAATAATATATGTGTGTGTGTGTTTCCTTTAAGCCAGCATAACCAAGATTTTTCTGCAACCCTAATTGAGTGAAATCACATTCACTACTTTCTAGGTTTTTTTCCTTCTTTTCCTTCTGGCAGCCAGCAGATTTTGTGCTGCATAGTGAGAGACTTATATAGCTATTTCTGGCTCATTAGCCATCATCAGTAAGCCACACCCACATCTCATGTATCCTCCCTGTAAAGGTACAATATCTATTTTCTTGCTTTTTGTGTGTTTTTCCTTTAAGCCAGGTTTTTCCTACGTAACCAAGATTTTTCTGCAACTCTAATTGATATATACAGAGTTTTGGACTTTAAACCTTTTTTTTTTAAAGTTATATTTTATACCAACAGCCTGCAAGCTTCCCAAGATGCAGACAAGGTTAAAAGGGTGGCTCTTGGCTCCTGAGCGCTGTTTACCCCTTTCCTATTAATTATGCCTTTCAAATCAAACGAGACTGTTTCCTTAGCGGCCTCGCGTAAAGCTCTGCAAACGTGTTTCCTCGCCACGTTTGTTTTGATAGGTTCGCGAATGTGTTAATAGCGCTCTTAAAAATTAAAAAACCAAAAAATTATAGCAAAGCCCGTGTTTACTTAAGGAGTGTTGGGAAGCCGTGGCGCGTTTCCTCCCGCAAAACTCCACCGACAGCAAAAACAGCAGTTTGGGTGGGTATTACTCGATTACTCTTTCCAAGGTAATAGAGAGCCAGAGATTAAGGGATTAATTGATTTCTTTTAATTCGCGGGATGGTTTGACGGAGAACCGCGACTGGACCTCTCTCTCTCTCGTTTTGTTTTGTTTCCAAAAAAGAGACTTAACAGAAAATCTAAGAAGCTATGGAATCGAGCAAAACTGAAACTCAAAAGCTCTGGAAAGAACAGATTTAACGGTAAAAAGAGTTGGAAGGGAACTTGGAGGTCATCTAGTCCAACCCCCTGCTAGTACAGGGATTCGAACTGGCAAACTGCCAACCTTTCTGATCGACAAGCTTCGTGTCTCTCCTTCCCCCCCCCCCCCGTTAGTCTTCCTAAACTTCTTAAGCAATCTCTCCGTTTTATTTTCCCCGCTAGTATTCCTAAACGTCTTTAATTCAGAAAGTCCTCGCCTTACCGCAGTTCATTTAGTGACCGTTCAAAGTTACAAGGGTGGCTGGAAAAAAGGGACTTATGGCCATTTTTCACAGTTACATCCAGAGCTGGTATTCAGCGAAGGCGAACGTAAGAATCTGTGAAACCCAACACTGGTTACGTCCTCATGCTCTCGTGATCAAACGTTTGGCAACCGACTCATACTTATGACCCGGGGTGGGGTTGCCCGATCCCCTCTGGCGACCTTCCGACCAGCAACGTCCATGGGGGAAGCCAGATTCTTTCAATGACCAGGTTACTAACTCATAAACGGCAGGGATTCGCTTAACAGCGGAGGCGAAAAAAGTCGTAAGATGGGGCAAAACTCAGTCAACGAGAGAAATTTTGGGCTCGGTTGTGATCGTAAGTCGAGGACCCCCTGGAATCTCTCCCAGCACGTCTTTCGGCGGATAGGAAATGAGCAAGCTAGCGCAGGGAAGGCCCAGATGCCTGAATGTAAATCGCTTCTAATATTGTGCTGAGTGATGCTGATTCTCGGTTGCTGTATTCCTTATCACAACTGAGGTTGCTTCTATAAAACAGAGACGATCTACAAAGGGCCCCTACAGAATTGAGGTGGTTATCAAGAGAAAAAATGAAATGTAGAGGAAGCAATGGCAGTGATTTTTTTCAGGGTCATTTAATGCTGTCCGAACAGCTGGATTTAAATTACTGGGGATCCTGCAAGAATGATATTTATTCACGTCGTCGACAAGAAATGCTGGGAAAGCCGCCCTAGCCAGCTGTAACCATCCTCATCCTCATCGTAGTTTGTCTTTCTTCTAAAGCAAAGTCCAATATTTCTTCCAACTGTTTTAAGTAGAGTTTGGGGAAGGAAAAGAAAGAATGAAATTCCAGCCATCTTTATTATCCACTTCTGCTGTTCTAGTTTTTAATCTGCAAAAGCTGAACTGGCTCCAGTTTACACAAAAAAGGAGCACGTATTTTTTTTAAAAAAATACAAAGCAAAACGAAATGCAAACAAATCGTAATTTTGCTTCCCGTTCCAACTAGCTCTGGAAAAAAAAATTATTTTTTTTTAACCTCGACAGAATTTCTTTCACGCCGGGGAGACTTTTCAAAACACCCCGTGGCTGTATAAAAGGGGAATTATTTATCATCATGCTTGGAAATTTAGAAATGTTTTCAAGTTGATCAAATAATTTTTATTTAAAAAAAAGGAAAAAAAAGTTAACACGAGGCCCAACACCGTTTCACTCCAGGCGTTTGCGACGGAGTCTGAAAACGAAACTATTTTTTCTTCTGGGGCAAAATAAAAAATAAAAAATGGAGAGGCGTTTTCCATGCAATTCAAAGCTGCTAACTACCAGATCAGGAAGAATAAACAGTCAATTACAATGTATACAGAAAGGGGTTGGGAAGGCAGCCCCACCAAGCCAAAAGATATAATCCTGCCTGGATTACATTGCTCGAATCTTCCACGTTTATCTAAAAACCGAGGCTTCTCAACATCACCAACTTTTAAAATGCATGGATTTATTTAACGCCCAGAATTCCCCAGCCAAAGGATGCCTGCTGGAGGATTCTGGGAGCTGAAGTCCGCGCACTTAAAAGTTAATGAGGCCGGGGAAAGCACTAGCGTTAAGCCGAGTCACGTTGCTTATATTTATGGATTTATTTTTTTTTAATGCAGTTGCGTCAGGCATTAAACCGCTCAGCGGCTCTTAGTGGGAGTACATCAATATCTCAAGGGCTGTTTCGCTTGGCTGTCGTTAAACTAATGTTTAACGAAAGGTCCCCTGTGGATCCATCACAATTGGGTTATTTAAGGCAACCTCTGTAGCCTACCTCACAGGGGTGTTGAGAAGAAATAGCAGGGAGGAAAAAGTATGGCGGGAGGAGGAGGAGGAGGACTCGGGAAGAAGGAGGAGGAGGAGAAGGAGAAGAAGAGGAGGAGGAGGAACGAAGAAGAGGAAGAAGAAGAAAAGGAAGGAAGTAGAAGAGAAGGAAGAGGAGGAAGAGGAGGAGGAGAAGAAAAGGAAGAAGAGGAGGAGGAGGAGGAGGAGGAGGAGGAGAGGAAGAAGAAGAAAAGAAGAAGAGGAGGAGGAGAGAAGAGGAAGAGGAAGAAGAGGAAGAGAGGAGGAAGAAGAAAGTAGAGGAGGAGGAGGAGGAAGAAGAAAGAAGAGGAAGAGGAGGAAAAAGAAGAAGAGGAAGAAGAAGAAAAGGAGAAGAAGGAAGTAGAAGATGAGGAAGAGGAAGAAGAAAAGAAGAAAAAAAGAAGAAGGAAGTAGAAGAGAAGGAAGAAGAGGAAGAGGAGGAGGAGGAGAAAAGGAGGAGGAGGAGGAGAGGAAGAAGAAGAAAAGAAGAAGAGGAGGAGGAGAGAAGAGGAAGAGGAAGAGGAAGAAGAGGAAGAGAGGAAGAAGAAGAAAGTAGAGGAGGAGGAGGAGGAAGAAGAAAGAAGATGAAGAGGAGGAGGAGGAAGAAAAAAGAGGAAGAGGTGGAAAAAGAAGAAGAGGAAGAAGAAGAAAAGAAGGAGAAGAAGGAAGTAGAAGAGGAGGAGGAGGAGGAAGAGGAAGAAGAAGAAGAGGAGGAAGAGGAAGAATCATCCATGTTTTGCAGTCCACAGTAAGATCTGATTCAGACTATTGGAATCAAAACAATTTAAATAGTGGTTTATTTGCACACCCCATTTAAATCAATCTCCATCGTAAAGTATGCAATTCTGTGCAGACACGTCCTAAGTTAATTGTATTCCAGGGAACCAGAGGGTTTTTTAGAAGTCCAAAGTTTATTTAACGTTTTCCTCTCAGATGGCTTAACAGCCACTGCTAGGAAATGTTTTGCAACTGGGGACTAGGGAATTATTTTATAATTCTGCAAATCCGACAATCTTCAGAGAGAATTGGGCAAATTTGGGCAGTAATAATCATTCACTTATCCCACCGTTATTCGCAGCTTGCAAAATTTACTTTTTTAGCCAGCAAAAAAAAAAGAGCTTTGGGATTTCAGTGGCAAGATTCAAAAAAAAAAAAAAAACCCCATTCCACTAGACCTCATGATCTACGGATGGAAAGAGGCTCCATTTCAATGCTTGGACCAAATACAGAGACGATAATCAGAAAAAAAATCACATAATATCTCCCCACTACCCAACCCACCTCCCCTCTAGCCAACTTTATTTTTTAAAAAAAATAGGAAAGGTTTATGATTTCTGAAGGGATGGAAATCATGTTTAAACGTGGGGATTTGTCTCCAGACCTTTTGAGTTAATCACGAAGATATGTTTTTAGTGTTCGGAGATTAACACTAAGATTTAGTGTTCACTGTTCAATAGCCTCTGGTCGTAGGCTCAGGCCATTTTTCCAACACGCTAAATAACAAAAGGAGACAAACATACGATTCGCGGTGTTTGCTTGGCTGCTAATAACCTATCCTGCCAATGGAAGTATAAAGTGAAAACTCTAAAAGGGAAATCCACTGTAAATCAGTTCGTGAAAACATGCCTGCAAAAACAAATAGTCTTTTTTTTTTCAAGGGGCGATAAAACACTTCTTAACTGAAAAGCAACAAGCCCAGATTTTTAAAAAATAAAATAAGAATAAGAATAGGGAGCCTTAACGGGCTGTGATTACAAATTATCTTAACAGCGCCTTTGCAAAAGGTTATAAAAATAGCAAGTAATATGCTTTGGATTCCGGGAGTCAGCGGTGCGACAGCTAATGCAATAATGAATTGTTTCAAACGGTTGGAGTGTTTAAGCCATGGAAAGCCGATGGGATCCAGTTCTATTTCCAGTAGGCCGTACTGTCGTTTAATGAAATTAAACATACCAATCGCATTGGTCCTGTCGTCCCCCTGGGACTAGGGAACCAAAAGCACTGGCGGTTTGCATTTTTTTATTATTATTATTAAAATAAATTGCAGGCCGCGAGATGGACTAATTGCAGGCAGAATTTTTTTTCTAAAAAAAAAAAAAAAAAGAAACATTCCACTGATATAATTAAGCCAATTTTCAGGGCCAGAGAACGAGGGAGCCTTGATATGAGGAGAAAAGCAGACCGTTAATTATTAGACAAATATTGTGTCACCCCAGCCTTCTGTCTTTTATCGAATCTTGTGATGGCTAAATTTCCCTCTGAACCTTGTTGTCAGAATGGGGTGACAGCGAAAGAAAAGAAAATAGACCTGCAGGTGGAATCATGGCTGTGAAATTAAAGGGGGAGAGAGAGAGAGAGAGAGAGAGAGAGAGAGGAAGAAAGAAAGAAAGAAAGAAAGAAAGAAAGAAAGAAAGAAAGAAAGAAAGAAAGAAAGAAAGAAAGAAAGAAAAGAAAGTAAGTAAGTAGCTTGGATTCCTGCACCCTGCTAAGGCCACTAATCATGGTTTGTCGAATAAGCCGCCACTGGGTTTTGGTAAGCTGCAAAACATGGCTTGAGAAGTGCGGTGGCTGGGTTCTTGCAATATAAAGACTGCAAACAAGCAAATTTAGTATCCGGCCTTTGAAAAAATAAAAAAAAGGCATAAGCCTCGGAGGAAGGCATTTGACTCCTTTCCCTTTTGCAAATGGGAACGAATAATATTTGTGAGTCGGCCAACGGATTTTATCTGCCGGAGGCTCGGGGAAAGTAACGGCTGGACGGGATCTTTGAGGTCATCTAGTCCAACCCCCCTTGCCCAATGCCCAATATCGGTTACCATATCCCCTTCCTTCCCATCAATTCGTTCACCAGGCGCAGTTCTCGCTTTGTCTGCTCTTTTTTTGGAAAGGAAGACCTTGGGGGGGGGGGGGTCTACTAGACCAGCTCCCTGCTTAAGCAGGAGAGCCTCTACCATTTCGACAAGTGGCTGGCTAGGCTCTTAAAAACCTCCAGTGATGGAGAGTCCATGATTTCTGGTGGCAAGCTGTTCCCTGGGCTCATCCATAGCCCAGCTACCTACCCACCCCCCTTCCCTCCATTACTATGACAGCCAAAGCAGAGAAAAGTCAGAGGCTGACACCACTGGTTAATTCTATTAGGAAGTTTCTCCTTAATTCCAGGCTGCTTCTCTCTTTGATTCGTTTCCAACCATTGTTTCTTGTCCTGCCTTTGGGTGCTTTGAAGAATAGGTCGAGACCTCTCTTCTTTGGGACAGCCCCTCAAATATTGGAATATTACTATCCTGTCCCCCCTAATTCTTCTTTTCTTTAGGCTAGCCAATCCCAAATCCTGCAGCCGTTCTTCGTATGTTTTAGCTTCCAGGCCTTTGATCATCTGAGTTGCTCTTCTCTGGATTTTTTTTTTTCCCTCCAAAGTCTCAACATCTTTTTTGTAGTACGGTGACCAAAGTTGGTTGCAGTATATTTCAGGCGTGGTCTTACTAGGGTTTTATAAAGCGGTCGGAATCTTAGGTGTCCCTCAAGAATAATGGATGCGAGGAACAAATGCAATTTAAACCAGCTTCCTGCATTCATATCTCTTCTCAAACGGTCACTTTCCCGGTGTAAACTGGTGCAGCAGCAGCAGGAAAATGGGATACAATTTTCTCTATTGCCATTCACTTCACCAGCCAGGGGGGGGGGAGAAAAGGAGTGGGGGGCTCCCCCTGCACTTTTTCATGGGGTGGAACTTGGGGTAATGGAGCTGACGTTGTCTACAGACATTGGGGAGGGCGGGGTGGCTAGAGTGTAGAAATTGAACTTTTAAAAAAACCGTCTCCGAAGGAGCGAATGACAAACGTCGCGGCCAAGAAAGCAACACGGAAGATAAATGAAATGTCCCAAAAGTTAAGCTGGGATCTAGGGAGACCTTCATTAACTCGGGCTGCAATTGGGAGAATCAGACAGGCAAAGTGACGGACTGTCCATCTGGATAGCTCCCTTATCAGAAGGCTGCACGGCTGGGTTCCTGCCTCAGTAGAGGGTTGATCTAGATCCATGATGGGGAACCTATGGCACATGTGCTGGAAGTGGCACGCAGAGCCATCTCTCCTGGCATGCCAGTCGTCACCCGTGGCCTTCCTGGTTCTGCCGCGCACATGAATGCCGGCTAGCTAGTCTTCGCCCAAAACTGGAAGAGCAGTTCCCTGGGTGCGCATACGCGGGCGGGAAGCTGAGCTTCTGGCTTCTGTGCACTGACCAGCTGGTCTTCGTGCACACATGAACACCAGAAACTGGAAGGTCAGGTGACCAGTGCACTCATGCACACTGGGGAACTGCTCTTCCAGTTTCCGGTGCTCTCCCACCTGCGCGTTCCGCACTCAGTGCCGAAAAGTTTCGCCAGCGCTGATCTAGATGATCTTTTAGGGCTCCTTCCGTCTTAACATTCCATGTTTCGACAACTAGGGAATCGGCATAGTGGAGAAGGCCTCAAACCGCCATCCCAGTCGAATACATATCCCTTCCCACCTGCGGCCAATATTTATATTTTATTTCATTTTTTTAAAATTTTTATTTTTAATAAAAAATAAAAATTCTTTGTTTGATTGGAAGAGATTGAAGTGATGAACATGGAAGCACCGGCTCCCACACTCTTCACATTCTGCATCAGTGTTAGGGTGGACTTCACTTCCCAGAATTCCCTAGCCAGCATGGGTAGACCTCAACTCCCAGAATTCCCTAGGTTGCATGGGCGGACTTCACTTCCCAGAATTCCCCAGCCATAATGGGTGGACTTCGACTCCCAGAATTCCCCAGATGGAATGGCTGGCTGGAGAATTCTGGGAGTGGAAGTCCACACCTCTTAAAGTTGGTAAGGTTCATAAACATTGCCCTACATAAATAGAAGCACCACAAGGAACAACTGAGGCAGTGCCTGCTTTTCCACAGATAAAGCATGATTAACTTCAACACACACACACACACACAGGCTGCAAATCTTTTAAAGCGTTTCTTTCTTTGGAAAGGACATTCTTTGTCCCTGCTGCCTTAATTTCCATCAGCACCCCACCCCGCCCCCAATCCTTGCTTTTCCTCTCCTGGGGTCACCTGAGCCATTGCATCCACAAGTTAGTCTGGCATGGGGGACTGCAAAGGGGGAAGTAAAAAGAGAGAAGGGGTTCATTGGAAAATAAGAATTCTCTCCCCCCACCACCACCTTAAAAATAATCCTAGGTAATTTGGATTTAGGCTGTAATTATGCATCACTTCAATTACCAGATTAACTCCCTTCCCCCCCCCTTCCCCATTTCTAATTGCCTGACTGAATCACATGGGGGGGGGGAATAAAAGACCCATGAGGAGCAGCGATGTCGGCCTTCGAAGATCCTGATGGCAAAGGGAAAAAATTGGAGGAAGAGGTGGGTGGATGTTTTTCACTGGGAAAGAAAGAAAGAAAGGAAAAGGAAACTGAATTGGGAAGAGAGAAATAGTGAAGTCAGGTGGAAGGAAGGGAGGGAGGGAAAGGGAAAAGGAGAAAGAGAGAGAGAGAAAGGGAAGGAAGGGAGGGAGGGAGGAAGGAGAATCTAAAAAGAAATTAGGAGAAAGAAAGGAAGGGGAAGGAGAAGGAGAAGGGGAAGGGAGGGAGGGGGAGAGGGAGAGAAGGAAGGAAGGAAGGAAGGAAGGAAGGAAGGAAGGAAGGAAGGAGAATATAAAAAGAAATTAGGAGGAAGGAAGGAAGGGGAAGGGGAAGGGAGGGAGAGAGAAGGAAGGAAGGAAGGAAAGAAGGTAGGAGTAAGGAGAATATAAAAAGAAATTAGGAGGAAGGAAGGGGAAGCGAGGGAGGGAGAGAGAAAGAAAGAAAGAAAGAAGGAAGAAGGAAGGGAGGAAGGAAGAGAGAAAAGAATATAAAAAGAAATTAGGAGGAAGGATGGAAGGGGAAGGGGAAGGGGAAGGAAGGGAGAGAGAGAGAAAGAAGAAAGAAGGAAGGAAGGAAGGAAGGAAGGAAGGAAGGAAGGAAGAAAGAAAGAAAGAAAGAAAGAAAGAAAGAAAGAAAGAAAGAAAGAAAGAAAGAAAGATGTAGAATGGAATTCAAGATGCAACAGGTGGATATTTATCTGTCATGCCACATTTTTACCCCTAAATTGAGTAAATAAAACATAATGGGTTTATTGTCAGGAGGGATTGGGATTTCCAAACAGATAAATAACTTTCTGGCCAATTCTGATTGTACGCGTCCTACAACGCTGGCCACAAGGTTTGGCTTCTCCTAGCATTGAGACCAAACCCAACTCTAGTTCAGCTTAGCTACCCAAACCCATCCACATGAACTCAGGTTCCTCTGAGGCGGGATAGAAACAATTTTCCAAAAGAATCCGCAAACCGTACAGGGAGGGAAAGTTGGTGGCTATTTCTGCCAAGGTTCCCAGATCGAGGAGACCTCTCCTCCATGAGCTGCAGAGGCAGGAGTCCCCACTTGGCAAGAGCAGGAGGAAGAGAAGGGGGAGAAAGGAGGAGAAGGCCTCATCGCAGGCAGGTCCTCCAGAAAGCAGGATGCTATCACAGACGGCGATGAGACGTTCTCAGCTCTGGAACTGCCTTTCCTCTCCTGAGCGATTGACAGCTGTCTCAAGATGGCAAAGGTGACCTTGAGCTGAAGAGTTTTGGCTGGGATGTTGAGGTCATCCTGACGAGGCGAAGTCGGCTCCATCCAGGAGGCCATCTCCTATGTTCTGGTTACGCATCATCTGAAGCTCAGTTCTAGAATATTGCTCCAAGTCCCACTCTAGAAAGCCCTTAGTAAGGCCACACCTAGAGTCCTGCATCCAGTTTTGGTCACCACACTATAAAAAAGCATTGTGACTCTGGAAAGAGTGCAGAGAAGAGCCACCAGGATGATGAGGGGACTGGAGGCTCAAAGATACGATGAACGGTTGCAGGAACTGGCCCTGGCTGGTCTAGTGAAGAGAAGGACCAGGGGAGACAGGAGAGCATCTTCCAATATTTATGGGGCTGCCACAGAGAGGAGGAAGGGGGTCAAGCTATTTTCCAAGACACCCAAAGGCCAGACCAGGAACAATGGATAGAAATTGAACAAGGAGAGATTCAACCAAGAAATAAGGAGGGATTTCCTGACAGTGAGAACCATCAACCGATGGAGCAGAAGTTGCCTTCGGAAGTTGTGAGAGCTTCATCCCTGGAGGATTTCAAGAAGAGGCTGAACCGCTATCTGTCAAAAATGATATAGGGTCTCCTTCTCTGGTGAGGGGGTTGGTTTAGATGACCTACAAGATCTCTTCCAATTCTGCTAATATCTGTTAAAAAGTTCAATATCGGGAAGAACCACACTTGTCCAAACTTCTCTCAACATCCCATCCTCTAAACCAGGAAAGGGGGGGGGGGGGTTGTCTCCAAATTTGGCAGCTTTAAAGACTTGTGGACTTCAACTCCCAGAATCCTTCAACCGGCCGTGCCACCTGGGGAATTCTGGGAGTTGAAGTCCACAAGTCTTAATAGCGCCACGTTTTGCAAATGCCAACGCATTTCCTTCTGCTTCATCACTCTGACTTCACGGCAAAAGGGAGCACTTCCCCCCCCCCACCCGCTTGTTCGAACAGCAAATTCATCTGCGCGAGAGATGAGAGAGCGAGAGAAAGCGAGAAAGAGATTAGAGAGAGAAAGAGAGATGAGAGAGAAAGAGAGAGAGAAAGAGAGAAATGTGAGAGAGAAAAATAGAAAGAGAGAGAGATGAGAGAGCGATGAGAGAAAGTGAGAGAGAGGAGAGAGAGAAAGAGAGAAATAAAGAGATTAGAGAAAGAGATGAGAGAAAAAGAGAGATGAGAGTGAGACGAGAGAGAGAAAGTGAGAGAGAGATGAGAGAGAGAAAGTGAGATGAGAGAAAGTGAGAGAGAGAAAGTGAGAGAGAGATGAGAGAAAGAGAGATGAGAGAGAAAGAGAGATGAGAAAGAGAGAAAGAGAGAGAGAGGGAGGGAGGGAGAGGAAGGAAGAGAAAGGAGAGATGAGGAATAACGAAGCCCAAGGGGAGACAAAGAGCTCTTTATGCCTTAAGTAAGGTGACCTCATTGGCATTTTCAGAAAAGGAAAGGGGTGTGTGTGTGTGTGGTGGGGGGGAACCCTTCGGAAATAAGTGCCCCCAAAGACTTTATAACCTGAGGAGCGATTCAAGTCCTGCCCTTTGCTTTCTTTGAGAAGAGCCCGGGGCCATCCGCCCGATTCTCATCGAAAAACGCTGCTTCGTAACAAGACAATTATGATTTCATAATTCAAAGCATTTCAGACCTCTGTGTCTCTTCCCTAAATCCCCTCCGTGCTTCCCACTCCCCGTCCCCCCGGCCACCATTCACAAGCTTGTGGGTAAGTAACGTAGAGGACAACTCTTGGCCTGTTTGAATTGGCGGTCGAAAAAAAAAAAGGGGGGGGAAGACACAGCACAGAAGAAAAGAGGCATGGGGAGAGCAAAGGAAAAAGACTTTTGGGTACAGTCAGGTTTTACCACTTTCCCAGGGCACCACCGGTTACCAAAAGAAGATAGATAAGTAGTAAACCAAGAAGGCTTCTGGGCATGTGCAAAAGATCTTTTAAAAGGGGAATAAGGGAAGAGTCTATATATATATGGATGCAGAGAAGAATGAGAAACTATTGAATTACGTGGCATAACAGAGGGATCAAGATCGAGGGAGGTACTAATACCACTCTATAAAGCCCTTAGTAAGGCCACACCTAGAGTCCTGCATCCAATTTTGGTCCCCACACTATAAAAAAAGAGGTGGAGACTCTAGAAAGAGTGCAGAGAAGAGCAACCAGGATGAGGAGGGGACTGGAGGCTAAAACATACGATGAACAACCGCAGGAACTGGGCCTGGCTAGTCTAGTGAAGAGAAGGACCAGGGGAGACAGGACAGCATCTTCCAATATTTGAGGGGCTTCCACAGAGAGGAGGGGGTCAAGCTATTATCCAAAGCACCCAAAGGCCAGACAAGGAACAATGGATGGAAACTGAACAAAGAGAGATTCAAGCTAGAAATAAGGAGAAATTTCCTGAGAATGAGAACAATCAACCCACGGAACAGAAGTTGTGGGAGCTTCATCCCTGGAGGCTTTCAAGAAGAGACTGGACTGCCACCTATCAGAAATGGTCTAGGGTCTCCTGCTTGGGGGGGTTGGACTAGATGACCTACAAGGTCCCTTCCAGGGCCTGGTGGCTCAGCAGACTAACAGCATTGTGATTAACATCAGCTGTCTCCAATTACTGTAAGTTCGAATCTCACCAGGCTCAAGGTTGACTCAGCCTTCCATCCTTTCTAAGGTAGATAAAATGAGGACCCAGTTTGTGGGGGCAATAAGCTGACTTTGTATAAAATATACAAAAGTATGAAGGCTATTGCTTAATGCATTGTAAGCCGCCCTGAGTCTCCAGAGAAGGGCGGCATATAAATCAAATTTTAAAAAAAACCCTCTGTTAATGTTAATGGGCAGAACTACACCGATATTTCCCTGTTATAAATATTATTTGTAAGGAATTGATCTTTGTCACTAGCATGCTGAAAGTCCAAGGCAAAGATAATATCCAAGCCGTTTCCTTAAATATGTCAGCGGACCGTTGAACACACGGTAGGATGGACGAGATCCCAATGCTACATCTTGTTAAGGAAAAAAAAAAAGGGAAACTGGGAACAAATATAAAGAAACAGCACTAAAAGATGAACAATAAAAGGCCAAACTCAATCACAGTGACAGCAACCAACGGTGAAAGGCAATGAAATAACTTCTGCCTTTTAGGATGAATTACACTTGGTCCTCGACTTACAACAGTTCGTTTAGTGACCGTTCAAAGTCACAAAGGCACTAGGAAAAAAAAGGGACTTAAGAATGTTTTTCACACTTACAACCATGGCAGCCTTCCCAGGGTCACTCGATCAAAATTCAGACTGGCTCATATTTACGACGGTCGCAGTGTCCCCCCCCCCATGGGGTTACGTGCTCCCCTTTTGCGACAGCTAAGTCAACGAGGAAGCCAAGTTTCGCTTAAAAGGTTGTAAAACAGGACAAAGTTCACCGGACCACTGTCTCGCTTAGGAACAGAAATTTTGGGGCTCAATTGTGGTCGTAAATAGAGGATTCTATGTATCAACAGGAAAGGACACAGCACTTAAGAAATACACCCTTAAGTCGAGCGGCCATGAAATCTTCAGAAAAGATATCCAGATCCCGGGATGCACCCAGCCTTAAAACCGTGCCTAAATAGGACGGCACAGAGCTGGGCCAGAGAGGCGGGCCCACCTGTGATCGCCGCTAGCGGTTCTCCCAAACCGGTACGAACCAGCTGAATACTAGGGAGCCTGAGTGGCGTAGGAGGCTAATGCCTCCTACTAAGGCAGCATTTAACATCCAGCTGTCTGCAATTACTCCAAGTTCGAATCTCGCCAGGCCCAAGGTCGACTCAGCCTTCCATCCTTTCTAAGGTGGGTCAATTGAGGACCCAGTTTGTGGGGGCAATAAGCTGACTTTGTATAAAATATACAAAAGTATGAAGGCTATTGCTTCACGCATTGTAAGCCGCTCTGAGTCTCCGGAGAAGGGCGGCATATAAATCAAATTTAAAAAAAAAAAAAACACCTCTGCTCTACCGCTACAAAAATCAGACTCCTGGTAAGCCATGGTTATCCCTGTGACCCCTTGTGGAAGTGAAAGTTGGGTTTTCAAGGAACAGGTTCGAAAGATTAGGGAACATATCTGAGAGGGAGTGTCGAAGAAGACAACGCTTGAGAATTAACACGGAGAGCCCAGAAAACAAAGAATTGGATTATAGAGTTAACTCGAGCCAAAGTTCTCCTTAGAGAATGGATGCAACATCACCAGCTCTAAACTATTATTTGAACGCATTATTCAAATAACCCGGCTCGCTTGAACATTTTAATTTAATAATTTGTTCAAATCTAGGCATCACTCAATTCCAAACTGACAGAATAGGCGTAATAAGATTCGACAGAACACACAACACAGTAAGTATAATAATATTTTTTTTTAAAAAAAAAGGAATTTGGGAAAGAATAAAAGAGCAAGAGAAAGAACGAACTTGGACGGTTCCAAGACTTGTCGTTTAGGAAGTTGAGTAACAGGTCCTTGAATTACAGTAGTGGCCAAAATTGTGGAAACCTTTTGGGGAAAGTATATTTTTGAGGTTTTATGGCTAATAAAACTTTTTTGGGGGAGGAGTTTCAAAATAATCCTATTCCACTGCTCGAACGGCCTGGGAAGAGCCCAGACCTTCACCCAATTGAAAATCTATGGAGCTGATTAAAGAAACTTGTGAGTCAGAAGCGACCCAGCAATAAAACCCAGTTAATCGAAGCCATCATTCAATCTTGGTTTCACATGAGAACAGCTGCAGAACTCAAAGATTTGGTTCCCTCCATGGGAAGACGTTGTAAGGCCGTCATTCATGCTAAAGGTGACCCAACGAAGGATTAATTGACAATTAATGGTGACAACTTTTGTATATCTCATTTTTTCTACGTGGTTCACTTTTCTTCTTTAGACTGTAAGTGCTATTCTAATAGCAAATCCTTCGTAAAAGTTATGGCGTGACATTCTTGATTAAATTATCTTTCCGTTGATATATAATATTATGGTATTTACTCAAAGAAAAAGTGGTGTTATTAGCTAGTTTTAGAAAATACACTTTTCTACAATTTCGTTTCCACAATTTTGGCCACTACTGTGCAACAGTTCATTGAGTGACCACAGCACGGGGAAAAAAGGGGAGTTGTGACCATTATTTTGGCAACACAATCATTGCCACTTTCTTACAGCCACGTGATCAAAATTCAGCCACGTGGCAAGTGGCTCGTATTTATGACGGTCGCAGTGTCCCGGGGGTGTGTGGAGGTGTCACGCGATCCTCTTTTGGCAACCAAAGTCAACGGGGGAAGCCGAATTCACTTAACGACCTTGGTACTAAGTTAATAACAGCAGCGATTCACTTAACAACGGTGGCGAGAAAGGTCGTAAAAGGAGGAAAAACAAATTTAAGGAGTGTCTCTCGTTTAGCCGTGGAAAGGTCCGTCTCTGGTTTGTTAGATTTGAGAGTAATTTGCCTTTTCTATGAAAATTAAGTCGTCAGTCATCTCGGAGGCTGCGAAATGCTGCTCTCTTAATTGTCTGGATAGGAGACCACCTGGAAATCCCACGGTTAGGAAAATCTGCTTTTGTTTTGTTTTTGTGTCCCAGGTATGAACTCAGTTACAGGAGCAGGTTGGGGGACAGGCCGTCATGGTGGAGAAAAATCAGATAACAGATTAACAGAGTTGGAAGGGATCTTGTAGGTCATCTAGTCCAACCCCTCCTCCCCACCACCATCCAATCTGTGTTCAGTAGGCGTCCCAAACAGCTCAGCGGTGGCACCTCATTGGTCAATCAATCAATCATGCAAATTAGTAACAACGGGGGTGTTTCTCTTTTAAGGCAGAGTGGCTGTTTTTGACCCATTTTCCAGGCCTGCTCTGGACCTCAGTGCCAGGCCACAGACTGGCTCTTTCCCACCCACAGGGGATGGATCCAGGTTGTTCACAAACCTACATTCCGATAACGAGCAATGCTGGATTAAAGTTTGTAAACTTTGTTCTCATTGGTTTGTGGCTTGCTATTGGGGTGTTTAGCTCAGAAACTAAAAAAAATTGGACACAAGAGCCCTGGAGGAAATCTTTAAATCCAGCTCTTTATTTTCTTTTTTCTTTTTCTTTTAAAAAAAAGCTCCTTGGGGTCTTTCAAAGTGGCCTGTCTCAGAAATAAGAGGCTGGGGGCAACCTTATTGATGGAAGCAGACCTTCAGGTCACTCAGAAACAAACACACCCCCCCCTTAAACTTTCTATCCTTTTGGCCAAGACCTTAGTGGGAGAAACGATTAAGCCTTTTCAGAAAACTTGTCTCCATCTGCTCAGGTTGATTCAGCATCCTCGATGAGGACTGGAGACTTGAAGTTGGGGGCAGGCAGGTCTTACCTCCTAGTAAGCAGGCAAGCAGAGACAAACTAACTAAATTAGGGGCCGGGAAGGAAGACCCAGCAGGTCACACAAACGTGCAAAAGCAACGAGGAAAACTAGGAACGCCCAAGCAGGCATGAGAACTCGGCCCTCGAGTTGTTACCCGCCTCCCTTTTTCTCATGGATTGGGGAGCACGGACCCACTGCTGGGGACCCCCGGCGCAGTCTTCCTTCGCTCTTTTGCTGGACCAGATGGCCCGGGGGGGGGGGGAGGAGGCGTCGAATGGGGAGCCTGGAATGGTTGGGAGATGGAAGGGAGACCACTAGGAGATCCCTATACAGTGGCGTCCACTGGAGTGGAGCCCACACACAGAGCAGAGGGGAGCTTGTCTCCCCCCACCACCACAAAAAGGAGAAACAGGGTCGATTCGGATAACGGTTGAAGGAAGGAGGGCCCTCTTGGCATTTTATTTTCTCCCCGCCTCTCTCTCTCTCTCTCTCTCTCTCTCTCTCTATATATATATATATATATATATATATATGTCTCTGGAACTCTAGATCAACTATTCAGAAAATGTATATAGAGTTCACGCCCGCGCACACTTTTCTTCTTCGTTTTTTTGTTTTTCTTTTTCTTTTTCAGTTGGGCTCTGCACTTAGGCGAGGGAGGGAGGGAGGAAGGAAGGAAGGAAAGAAGGAAGGAAGGAAGGAAGGAAGGAAGGAAGGAAGGAAGGAAGGAAGGAAAAACAAGAGAAAGAGGGAGGAAGAAGGGAGGGAGGAAGAAGGGAGGGAGAGAGGGAAGGAAGGAAGGAAGGAAAGAAAGAAGGAAGGGACTTTAATAAAGTCCGCGTAAAGGTCACCAGATCAGGCTCAACTTTTTGGCCTCTCCCCAAACCTTTCAGCGGAAGCCAAGTGAAAATAAATTAGGCAGGAGGGCTACGTTCATCTTCATCATCATCATCGGGAACCAGCAGGCGGACGCTGAGGTTAGGTCCCTTCTTGGCCACTCCAAATATTCTCAGATCCCTTTAAAAAAAAACCACCACCAAATCCACATTTCTTCCCCCCCCCCCCCCACCCTTCTCTCTCTTTCCCTCCCGGTCCGGATCAACGCCAGACGGCCGCACTCGAGGAAAAAGGCCAGAGGCTCAGATGTGGAAAGTGGCCCGCTCCGACCCCGGAGCTCCGCGGCGTTGGCTTTCCAAGCAGCCGGCTCATTTCTCCACTCGAGAAATCCCGTCCTTCCCTCTTTTTCTTTTTAATTGGGGGGAGGGGAGCCTGTCTTAAGTGGGCTGGGGGGGTGGGGGTGGAAGAGAGCGCAACCCCCCTGAAGAAGTTAGAGGAAGGCGAAGCATGCGGAGTTTCGAATCGGAACTCCAGCAAGGAAAAGGGATTATTATTCGTATTAATAAAATCGGGGTGGACGTCGAGCAAGGGAGTTCGTCGGGTCTAAAACTCTGCTCGCCCCCTCTTGCTTTTACCCCGGTTTCCCCCTCCCTTTTTTTTATTTCGAAACCATAGCCCTGCTTTTCCCTCCGCTGCTAAGGAGATACGCGGATAGACCCCCTGATTAAAAATCATTTTAAAAAGAAGAATATAAATTAAGCTATAAGCGCGTGTGGACGAACTAAGGAGGGTGTTTGTTTGTTTTTTTAATAAAAATAAAAAATGCAGTCAAAGAAAATCAAAGGTTTGTGGCGGGGGGGGGGGGGAATCTATAACTAGCCCACCCACCCCAATCAGGCATTTAAGGACACCGGGCGAAGGAGATTTCAGGCCCGCTTTGGTCGATTCGCCCCGCCGGTGGGTCGATTTCCTCCGTTTCTCCCCTTCTTCCCCACCCCGTGGAGGAGGTCCTGGAGATCCGGAAACCTGGACTACCGTGGGGTTTTCGTGGTGGTGGTTGTGTTTTAATCCTTAAAAAGGGTTTTTTCCAAAGAGCCCTTTCCATCTCGGCAGCGTCCCCTTTGCTCTCGTGAGTTGTTGTTTTCCTCCAGGCCTTCTTGAAAAGGTTGAGTCTGGGGTCTCGATCAAAGCCAGGGTCTTCCAGGATGGATCAAGCGGGAAACCGGGCGAGGGCAGACGGAGGAAAATAAGAGGCCACGGCCGGCTTCCCCTCTGACTTCAAGACCTTTTACTCGCTTATTATTCTTTTAAGAAAAGAGTGGGGAGGGGGAGTACGTGTTACGTCTTAGACACACTCGCACACAATATGTGTAATATGCTGTCTCCCCCACCCCCAAATAGGCCTCTAAAATTGGGGGGGGGAGAGAAAATTGAGAAGGAAGGAAAGCAAAGATCCAAATGTTATCAACGCTGCCCGATTTTGGGTTAATTTCACGAAATAATTCGCCTCCCCAGCCCCCTTTCCCCGAAATCGACAAATCCTAGCTAGGCGCCATTAGGTGCAAGACACACATCCCCCCCCCCCATTTCTGCCTGGCCAAATCGCTGCTCGGAGAGAAGGAGGGGGGGGGGTAAGAAAGTAGACTTCTAGAGGTGATGAGCACCTGCCTAAATCCTTAATCGACCAGGTTGTTGTTTTTTTTTCCAGAATGAGGGAAGTTTTGTGTTGGGGTTTAAATGCTTCAACGGAAGAAACACAAAAAAATGGGGAGCCTTGGCTGGCGGGATGGGGGGAAACCCCCAGTTTGAAACAGCAAATCGCCAGAACCGCTCTTGGCCGGTAAGTTTCGTCCTCGTGAAAAGAGTTTATTATTTGAGACGTTTATTTATCTCGACGTTGTACAATCCACGCGCGGCGGGGTTAAGAGAAACCTGTTAGCCTGGGAGTCCCCAGCAGTGGCAGCTGGAGAGGAAGAGGCGAAAACGGTGAGGGGTGGTGGTGGTGGTGGGGTTTGGGCCTGTGGAAACTGTCGGGACAAGTAGGCGAAGGTGGGAGGAGAGGAAGGAAGGAAGGAAACATGAATGAGGAAGAAAAAAGAATGGAAAATGAAGGAGAGGAAGGAAGGAAACATGAATGAGAAGGAAGAAAAAAGAATGGAAAATGAAGGCGAGGAAGGAAGGAAGGAAGGAAGGAAGGAAGGAAGGAAGGAAGGAAGGAAGGAAGGAAACATGAATGAGAAGGAAGAAAAAAGAATGGAAAATGAAGGAGAGGAAGGAAGGAAATTTAAAAAGTATGTGTTTAAAATTGTGTGGGTAAGGAGGGAAGGAAGGAAAAATGAAACAGGAAGAAAGTAGGGAGGAAGGAAAGAAAGAAAGAAAGAAGAGAGGCAAATAATTAAACGTGGGAGGGGAGAAAGAACGGGTGATAAGTTTTGCCCCTTCCTTAAGCGAAAAGGAAGACTAATCTTTCAAACTTGGACGGTTCTTGCAGAAACGAATCCACTTTCATTCTTTCCCGCGGATTAAATCAAATCTGCAAAGCTGCCGACTTCACTCGTTCGCAGCGGGAGGACGGGAGAACCCGTGTCACAGGCAAGCGGGGGAGGTGGGGGGGGGGGAAGGCGAGAGAGAGCCTCGGCCTGGGGGAGGACGGAGCCAAACGCTTGCCATTCCCTTGACCTTGACCCAAGAACCGGAGAAAAACGCCGACTTACTTAAGGCACGTGAAGCGTTTGCCATCGCCACAAAACCGAGAAAAACTTCGCCTCTTTCCAATCTTAAGGGGAGGGGGGGGAAAGGGGTTTTTGCAATGATCGAAACCTCGGCAGGACGATCAAGTCCACCTCCAGCCAGCCAAGGGGGAATTAAAATTAAAATTAAGCGTTCTGCAAAAGATTTGCAGAAAGAATGGGAAAAGGAAGAATCACAGCCGAAGGGAGAGCTTGTTAGAGGCCAAAGAAGTCGTGGGGCGCGAGCGGAGTGGGGTGGGGGGGACCAGGAACCGCCGCTGGGGAGAAATCCCTCATTTTTTTCCCCGTGGCAAAACCCCTCTGCGTGGGAAGGGACCCCCCTCCTAAATCAACCCAAGCGCCCGCCGCCTTCAAAAGGCAAGAAAGCGCTTCCCTGCCGTTGGATTTCCGAGCAACTTTTTTTTAAAAAAGAAACCCACATTATCTTTTTATTTTTCCTGCTCCGAAATCTTTGCGCTTTAGATCCCCTCTAAGCCGGCGTCCCATTAAAAACTCAAAAGGCCCAACGACCGCGGGAGCATTTTTGGTTTTTAAAAAATAAAATAAAGTAAAATAAAAATACAGCACGCCAACTCACACCCAACCACAAGTTCTGTGAACTCGGGCGCCAGAAAGTTTCAAGTAAAAGGAAGCGGGTTGGAGCTACTTCGGGAGCCGAGCAAAGTCCTCGCTTCTTCGGTCAGAAAGTGTGTTTTTGCTGAGGAGGGGGTGTTGAAGAAGTAGGGGAGGGGGGAATAAACCGTCACCGACAGTCGGAAGACTCCGAAATCTTAACAACCCGCTCTTCTGCCTTGCCCACTTTTCTTTTAAAAATAAAATAAAATAATTACCAGTTCGCATTTCATTAGCCGCCGATTCCTCTTTCCCCCAGCCGCGTATTCCAATGTAACACACACACACACACACACACACACACACACCCGCGCCCAAACAGATCGGTATACAAACACCCCCTTCCCACGAGAGATTTTTTCCTTCCTCTTCTCCTCCCCCCCCCACTCATTTCAATTTTTCTCACTCAGCCTCCCCACCATCACCAAAAAAATAATAATAATAGTGAATGAACTTGGGAAGGAGGACGTCAAAAGTTTGCCAAGAGGCCCAGAAGAATCCACGGCGAATTAAAAAAAAAGAAGAAGAAGAAACAGAAAGAAAAATTTTCCCTGTTGGTTTGCTCGCGCGCACACACCCCTTCGCAGCTACGAACCCCAAGTGAAGGGGGGGGCCGCCCCGTTTTTTTGCATATTGCCAGTCTTGCGCGCGCGCCCCCCTCCCCCGCCCGTTTTGGGAGGCCTGGAGGGTTTTCTTTCTCTCTCTCCCGCGCCCCCCCCCCAACCTGGAAAAAAAAATAAAAAAATAAAACCACACTCAGGCACTTCGTGCCCCCCCCCCCGCGTCTCTCTCTCTCTCTCTCTCTCTCTCTCTCTCTCTCTCTGCCAACTTCCAGGGAGCAACCAGCCCGCGCTTGCTACCAGCCGTGAATCTCTAGCGCCCACTATTCAAAGAACGGGGAATTTAAAAAAAAACACAAAAACTTTTGCATTACACACACACACACACACACACACAACCGCCAGAACTTGGAAAGAAGTCGGAGAAAGGGAGGAGTTGCGAAGGTTCAACTTTTGCTTAAACTTTCCCCCCTTCTTTTCTCTTTCTCAACACTTCCCCCCCCCCCACCGCCCCAACAATCTCACCCCACCCAGCCTCGCTTTGGGCCATTCCTGGGGGAGAGGAGGAGGAGGTGGGGGGAAAGCCCGGTTTGGCGCAGAGAGAAGGAGGGGGGGACCCCCCCCCCCGCACGATCCCGGGGATGCCGAACGGGGAAGGAAGCCGAAACGAAAGGAAACTTTGTGGGTTCGCTCCAGATGCGCGGCTGCGGGACGCGACTGTTGGCTGTTGCCCGCAACGGCGGGGGAGACAAACCGCGCAGCCCACTTTCCCCACGCCCACCCACCCACCCACCCCCCGTGCTCTGATCCCCGGAGAGCCGAACCCGGGTCCCCCCCCTCCCCTCTTCTTCCTCCTCCTCTTCCTCCTCTGCCCGTTCTCCCCCCCCCCCAAACACACACACACTCCGCTCGCCCCCCGCGTGGGGCAGGGGGAAAAGCAAAAAAGGAGACCTACTTTTCGGCAGTTTCCTGGCCCGCGCCTTAGATCGCATCTTGCCGGGGAGCTGGAGCCTTTCTCGAACCCGCAGCTCTTCTGCGGCGCGATCATCCTCTCCCCAACATTGTCAGTTTCGGACACCTTCGCACATGCGCAGAAAGCGTTCACATCTGACACCCCGCTCCGGGGCCAAAAGGGAAGGGGGGAAAGGAAGAAAGAAGGAAGAGAGGAAGAGAGGAGGAGAGGAAAAAAAGAAGCAGCAATCGGGCGGATTCGAAGTGCATCAAAAGGATTCATCCAAGCTGGAAAAAAAGAGAGAGAGCGAAAGAGAGGGAGGGAGGGAGGTGGATTTTTCCCTCTCCCCTCGCCCGTCCTCCTCTCCTCTTCCTCCTGATCGCTGATCCCCCCCCACCCCACCCCCGTTTTCTTCCCCCGGATCTGCCCCTTTAAGAAAACCCTCTCCCCCCCCCCTCCTCTCCTTCTCGCTCCTCTCTAACCCTTTCCACGCTGCCCCGTCGCCCGGGCATGGACAGACTTTTGCAAGAAGAGGCGAAAACCATCTAGGAAGAGGTGACTTTAAAATGATCTAGAGATATAGCTATATAATAAATGTATATATCTATAGATGTAGATACATGGCATATTCGCTCAGAGAAATTATTGCGAATTATTCTGGGGCGAGAGCGGCGTGGGGGGGAGTGCGAGAAACAGGCTCGAAATTGGATAATTGCGCACATGGGACTTGGCAAATTATAAGATCGTTGTTAGAGACCCTCGCGATTGGCTGGCGCCTGCCCTGGGATGGACCCGATCCCGTCTGCGCCTACTCGCGAGTAATGCACTGCCTCTCCTTTCTCTCTCCTCTCTCTTTCCTTTCTCTCTCTTTCTCTCTTTTCTCTCTCTCTCTCTTTTCTTTCTCTCTCCTTTCTCTTTTTCTCTCTCTTTCTTTCTCTCTCTCTCTCTCTCTCTTTCTCCCCCCCCCACCCCGAAGTCGGCATGGGAGGAGCGCGCGACCTCCTTGGTAAAGGACCCCGCATCTGCTTTATGAAAAGTAAGCGCTTTTGAGATTTGTTATTGCTGGTGCTACGATGGTGTTGCTCGATGATTATTAACGTTACTGTTCATTATCTCTTTCGTTCAGGCTGGGGAGGGGGGGGGGTTGCTTGCCTCGGAGGGCGCGTGGGAAGGGGGGGTCCAAATGGGGCTTTCTTTCTCTTTCCTCTCCCCCCCTCCCCGGGCGTAAAGGCGCTTTTTAAGGATCGGGGCGCGGGGATCATGGACGGCTGCGTAAAAACGCGGCGGTGCCACCTTTGGGTGCCTTTGAAGAGGGAGGGGGGCTCGCGGGCCGCATTCTACCCCACCCCCACCCCTCCCCACCGCATCTCAGTGACCCCAAGTGCTGCGAGGCCTTCGGGTGAGTGGGTGCTTCCCCCCCCCTTAATAAAACCCAGGCTGGATAGGGAAACCTTTGAATTCCTTCCTGCGACCCTCACTCCCTTTTTTTAAAAAAAAAAATTCTTCTCCGCGTTTGCTGGACTACTCAGGAGGAAGCCCCGACTCCGGACCGAAAGGAGCGGGGGGGGGGGGGTTCTCGCCCCTCCCCCGGTCGAAGAACTCTTTTTTCCCTGAACGAATTGCGGAGAAGGGGGTCCCACCTAGAGACGGGGGGGGGAGGGAAGGTAACATTTTGTCCAAATGAGCCTATGCCGGGAATCGAGTTGTAGAACGCGGCTTTCGGGGGTTCCCCTCGGTGGAGGTGGGGAGGGGGAAGGGATCCAAGAGGGGTAAGGGAACCCCCGCCCCCTCTTCCGTGTTTCAGGAGTTTACCTGTGCGGCAATCTTTCCGGCTTTATTATGTCGTGAATGGATTTATTTCACGGACACCCCCAATTTTCCTTTGCCCCGTTTTTTGCCTGCCATTCCGTTTTCCCCTCAGCTAATTTTGCATGGATGCTTTCTCCCTAAATGTTGGCTTTTATTATTATTTCATTTTTTTTCCCATAGTTAGCAGGTTCAGGGGGGAAAAATGGTTTGAGCAGAAACCGGGCAAGTATTAAGTATCAGTTTCAGATCGGCGTTTGGTTTAAAACGATCCTTTTTCTTTCTTTCTTGGCTTTTTTTCTTAAAAGCCAAGAAAATCGGATTTTTAGCTATCTTGCCAGGAGGAGAAACCTTCAAACCCTTGCAAAATAAAAATAAATAAATATTTTAAAAAAAATCGAAGGAAGCATTCGGAAAAAGGAAGGGGTCCCTAAATTTGTGAGGACGGGTGACCCCTAGATATAGAGAGAAGGCGGAATGCGGCAGAGGAAAAGAGATCGGCGGTTATTATTAATTATTGTTACCTAATTAATGGCGTTCTTTGGGGAGTTCAAGTGGCCTGGACGGGATAGGAAGCTTTTGTGCGGGGATTAAAGAGGGGGGAGGGGTGGGACCCAGAAGAAAAACCAGTTTCGGATGCTTTCAGTAAATAAAACCAGAAATTTAATTAATTTATTTTTTTTTAAGCCAGCGAAAGGCAGGACGAAGGGACGTTCCCACTCTAAAAATAATAGGGGCCGAAAAGCAGGTAGAAAGGAAAAAGGGATGGGGAACAAAAAAAACAAAAAAACAAGAGGTTTGATGGAAATAATAATAATAATAATAAAGGGTGAGATCTTTGCTAATTAAAAAAAATAACCATGAAAATCGTGGGTTGTTGTTTTTTTTCTCTCCCGCTTTAGCCAGGCCATATGCGTCTGTAAAGAGGCCTGCAAATATCGGTAGGCCTGTAATTCCCAATGCATGCATCCCATTATGTGATTGTGTGTGTTTGTGTGTATTCCATATGTAAACACTTGAGGACTGGAGAGGTCTTGGGGGTGGTAGAGAGATCGAGGGTTCCTCTCTGGGTTTCTAATATATGCGCTTTTAAAGTTTGGCTCTCAGTCACCAACCTCTAACTACCCAGATTTAATTACAATTGGAAACTGAGGGTGCGGGGGGGGGGGGGAGAAGGAGGGGGAGGGTCGGCGGGTGTCGCTCGCTTGAAACGACCAGCCTTTCTTTAAAACAAACAAACAAACAAACAAACACAAACACCCTTCAAGGTTTTTCCTCTTTTCGTAACAGCCCCCCCCCTCCCCAAATTCCGTTTCCACGCGTTTTCCCTAAAACTGGGCCCGGAGAACAGACCTTAAAAAAACCCAGAAAGATGGAAGGGAAAAACCAGCTAAGACGCCAACCGGGGTGGGTGAATGGTGTTCTTAAAACCTGTCCTTTAATAAAGGGAATTTCGGTTTTGAATTAAACCCCCTCCCCGCCAAAAAGAACAAGGTGTTTGTGTGGGGGGGGGGGGGAGGAGGGGAAAAAATCTATTCCTCGCAGGCCCACTCCCAAACAATTTCCTTTAAGATTTAAGGATTTCAAACCTAATTTCATTTTATTTATTTCATTTTTTTAAAATTCAGGGAAACAAAAATGCCTTGGGAACACGGAAGGCCGGGTTTTTGGGTTTTTTTTTCCCCGATCCGCGGAGGAATTGGAATAAAAGGAAAGGAAGTCGGTTTATAGCGCCGAATATTCTCCGCCGAGGGCGAATGAGGACGCCGCTTGATTTTCGGGCCGCTGTCGCCGTTCGGAAGACGCTTTTAACCCCGGGTCAATGCCAAACCTTTAAGGAGATGCCTTCCCACGATTTACTCAATCTGGTGGGGGATTAATTACAGTCAGATTAGGCAGAGGGTTGGGTGAAGGGGGAAACCTGACCCGTTTCGTTGCATTTACGCTTCGGTAAAGTTTTTTTTTAAGGGATTGACGCGGGTTAAAAAGCTGCCGTGTGAACGGGGCTATTTTAAATGTAATGTCTCTTCCCACTCTTATTTAATGTGTGTTTTTCCTTTCCCCTCCGCTGTGTTTTCTAGGAATAATGTAGAAGCGAAGGCGAATCGCTTATTTTAACCCAAAGCCGCCTCCGTTCGTTGGAACTGCGGTTTACTCCCGAGTAAAACTGGGAAAAATGGCCTGTCGGAGGCGACCGCGATTTCCTTGCGAGTCAAGAGCTCTTGGGAATCTTCACTGAAAGGTAGAACTTGGGAGAGGGGCCAATTTCTGCTCAGCCGTGGTTGGGTTCCCACGGCACGCTACTCGGGGCTAAAGTAAGGTTGGGCCATGTGTGGTGTCCCCGTTTCCAGGCCTCGTGTGAACCAGGCGGATGGAGAGAAGCCAGGAAAGGGTCCTCTGAATCCCAGGCCCCGTGGAAAGATGGCTTCGTGTGAATTCGCCAACCCGGAAGAACGGCCTTTCCACTACCAACTCCACATAAGCTTTGCGCCCCTTCGGGCTGGCCTGAAGTCCCCGCGTGACCGCGATCCAAACGAAGGCTGCGAATGTGGGAGGCGCGAAAAAAAGGGGGTTGAAGGATGCGGGTTGGACGCGCGCACCTGCCCTTAACCCGTGTCCAGGAAAAGGCAGTGTTGAGGGAGGAAGAAGCTATCCCTTTAAACTCCTAAACCCAAGGCGGGATATAAATCTAACAAAACAGAATTAATTTTTTTAACTCTCGGGTAATCCAATGCGGGGGAGGGGGGGAGGCAGCCTTGCGAAGCTAAAACGACAAACCCGTTCGCACGACCCCGTTCCGCGGTGTTTTTCCTCCCTACTTAGCGTCCCCTTAACTGGTCCCCCACCCCATCACCCCACCAAGCAAGAGGAGCCCTCAACTCACCCTTCTCGCTCTCCAGCAAGGCTAAAACGGCCCTTTGGCCTCGTTTGGGGTTCAGAGTGTGGTGGGAACGCAAACTTGAAGGGGTTGTGTAAATTTAGGGTGGCCTGTTTGAAAGGAGAGAGGTGGGGAGGGGGGAGAGAAATAGCTGGTTTTTCAGTGCATATATGATTACTGTTGATATGTTTTGTTTCTTGAACCATTATTCAATAATTCTGAGCTTTCGTTGCTAAGAGAAAGAATGGCGTGATTGTTAACAAGAGCTCAGAATTATCCAAAGCGTTTGCTTTGCCTCCTACGTTTCCTCCCCAGGCTGCGTTCTCACAACAAACTAAGCCAGGTTAGCCTCATCCTGGTTCCCTGTAGCCACAATGCCCAAATGATTCCCAGAAACATGGCAGGGGGCTGCCCTTGTGCTAAACCTCGGGGTGGGGGTGGGGGGTGGGGGTTAACACCCATCGTGGGAATGCAGCCCTGACACGCAAGTGTGATTTCTAGCCAAGATCCGCGCCGAACATTAGGGAAAGATGGGAACCGTCTGGAGGGACCACGGTTAAAACAGGCCTTTCCCACGTGGCTTCCTGAGTGGCAGTAGGAATGTGGGGGGGGGGGACACGACTCGATGGGCAGGTTGTGGAGCCAGTCACACAGCCGTGGCTGGCCTACCTCACAGGGTGGCCGTAACAAGGAAGAGAAAGGGAAGGGGACTAAGGAAACTCAGAGCTGAGGAAGCTCCTCGGATGAGAAGCGAAACGCCTTCAAGGGAAAAAGCAGAAAAATCCACTCGCCTCTTGGGGAAAAAAATGCCATTTGGGGATAACAAGAACTTGAGTGTCAGCTAAATTTGATGAATTGGGAGTTCTGGGTTTTTCTGCTCTAATGGTGCTCTCTTCCCTCATTCCACCTTCCTCTGTCCTTTATCCCCCATCCCCCCATCCCCCCCCCCCCGTGTCTCTCAACTCCATCCTTAACCAGGCAAAACTTAATCCCGGGAGTTCAGAGGCCCACTCTGGATGTGCGAGGGGGAGCTTGTGAGCAGAGAAGCAACACCTGGCTGCGTTCACAAGATACGCCAACCCGGATTGCTTTTCAAGTGCAAACCCTGGAAAAGTGGGGGGTGAGTAAACCTTGGCTGGAGGAAGCCAGATCAGGGCTCCTCCATCGCCTTCGAGTGATGGGGGGCGGGGGGGTGGTGTATGTTGATCATTTGAGGTTCAGGGTTTGGAGGGAAGTTGTGTGAACAAGAACCATGCTGTTAAGTCGTGAAGGGGGTGTGCTTTGTTAACCTAGCTGTAGTATTGCACATGTGAACCCATAAGAGTGTGTGTGAGACAGAGACCCACACAGAGAGACACGGGGAGAGACAGAGACAGGGAGACAGGAAGAAAGAGAGAGGAGGAGGAGAGAGAGAGAGAGAAAAGTGAGATAGAGATAGACAGAGAGAGAGAGAGAGAGGAAGAAAGAAAGAGAGAGAGAGAGGAGGAGGAGACAAAGAGAAAGCAGAGAGGAGAGAAAAGAGAGAGGAGAGAGAGACAGAAAGAAAGAGAGAGGAAAAGAGAGAGGGGGGAGGGAGATGGGCCAAACCACCCAGGGATTTTAAAATATCTATTTAAAAATGGAACAAAATATTTCGCTGACACCCAGTTCACCCACCATCTCTGTTCTCAGTATTTTAATTATGGTTTAATAAGCATTTTTCCACTGCACTCAGTCACAAAGTTGGCTTTCGAAACGATTCACACATTCCATGAAGCCCATACTACCACAAGCCTGGGCATAACGTCCTGTGTGAACTTGGCCCCGCTGTAAAAACCCTTGTAGGTCAAAATCAGATAGCTCACCCAGAACTCAGGGAGAACTCATTCTCTACCCCCGCAGCCCAGTTTTTTCATTTAAAGGCCACCCTTCAATATATATATCAGACCGTTTCTACTGGGTAAATCTTTTCCCCTTTGACCACTCTGTTTTCTGCTAATCCCCTTTACTTACTTTTGAAAAAGGAATTATTATTATTATTATTATTATTATTATTATTATTAGAATTATTATTATTATTAGAATTAGAACTAGAATTAGAATTAGAATTAGAATTAGAATTAGAATTACTATCTGGCAAGGGAAATCAGAAAGCACATCTTTAACGGGGGAATATAATTATCTGGGGTTTTTTTTTTAAAAAAAAACATTTTCCTTTAGTGTGAATGAAAACAAAATCTCCCGAAAATCTCACTAGAGGACGGGAGGAGAGGTGAAATTTTCTGTGGATTTCTACCCCCGTGGGTGCAAAAAACACTAAGGGAAGAGAGAGAGCTCCTGTAACGGGTATGTGTATGTGTCATGGAAATGTTTGCCTCTGTTTAATTTTTAATTCTAGAGTGGATGAACCCCCCCCCCCAAGGCAAAATTCTCGGGTTTTCAAAAGTGACCCATGCTACTGCCAAAGTCACTCCAGCAGAACAAGTCTGCCATGTTTAACCCAGGAGTAAGCCTAACTGGTGAATTTTTAATTTAAGGAGGACTTATAGTTTACACGTTCTGCGGTTCGAATCCCGAGCGCCGCGTAACGAGGTGAGCTCCTGTTCCTTGTCCCAGCTTCTGCCAACCTAGCAGTTCGAAAGCACGTAAAAAAAATGCAAGTAGAAAAATAGGGACCACCTTTGGTGGGAAGGGAACAGCGTTCCGTGCGCCTTTGGCGTTGAGTCACGCCGGCCACATGACCACGGAGACGTCTTCGGACAGCGCTGGCTCTTTGGCTTTGAAACGGAGATGAGCACCGCCCCCTAGAGTCAGGAACGACTAGCACATAAGTGCAACTTTTACTATGTTTACTCGTAAGGACATATTTCTCTCTCTCTCTCTCTCTCTCCCTCCCTCTCTCTCTCTCTCTCTCTCTCTCTCTCTCTCTCTCTCTCTCTCTCTCTCTCTCTCTTTCTTTCTCTCTCTCTCTCTCTCTCTTTCTACCTACCTATCAATCGATCTATTTATCATCAATCTATCAATTTATCCTCCCTCCCCCCATCTTTCTTTCATATTTTGGAAATTTTATCTAGCCTCCCACTCGCTCACAGCGACTCTAAGCGGCTTACAGAAAATAAAAAGCAGAATGTAGAATTAAAAAAAAATAATATACAATAATAATAATAACCTCCACCACCACCACCCCCCTCGGCGACAGCACACATTCAAAACCAGCCATTTCATGGGCTCCATCCATCCCACTCTGGGTTTTATCCCAGACCTGCTGGAATAAACCTCCAAATTCAATAATATTGTTTGGATACTGATGGGTGTTGTAGTAGCCTAGGATTCTCAAGAGTTGCTTCTCCTATCCTAAGGCGCAGGTTTAACTGCATTGGTGTGGATCGCAGCTTCTTGGCGAGTTGGAGGTGGCCTTGGGAGCTCTTTATTATACCGTGTCTAGCGGCACACTTCAGCACGATGTGTCTAACGCACCTCCCACGACACAAAGAGCAGCTTTGTGAGGTTAAGATTTATTGGAACCCGGTCTCGTTTGCTTTTTTAGAAAGAAAGAAAGAAAGAAAGAAAGAAAGAAAGAAAGAAAGAAAGAAAGAAAGAAAGAAAGAAAGAAAGAAAGAAAGAAAGAAAGAAAGAAAGAAAGAAAACCACATTAAATAAAGAGACGATGCAGCAAATACCCTGGTCTGGTTTAGATTAGGCACAGGAGCAACCGTGCGCGCGCACACGTAGAAAGATAACTAACACTTATAGGATAATTTAACTATTTTCTTCTTTACTATGAAGAAAATAGACCCAGACTACAACTCCCATAAGGCCCGGTCGACATGGCCAAAAAGTGGCAACTGGTGGCTCAGCAGACTAAAAGCATTGTGATTAACACCAGCTGTCTGCAATTACTGTAAGTTTGAATCTCACCAGGGTCAAGGTTGACTCAGCCTTCCATCCTTTCTAAGGTGGGTAAATTGAGGACCCAGTTTGTGGGGGTAATAAGCTGACTTTGTATAAATATACAAAAGCATGAAGGCTGTTGCTTAACGCATTGTAAGCCGCCCTGAGTCTCTGGAAAAGGGCGGCATATAAATCAAAATTTAAAAAATAAATAAAATAAAACCAGTTATTTTTATTCGGTATTGGCTGAGAGACGAAACAAGCCCTCAAGTTTTAATTTCTTAACCGTGGTTCGTTGGAGACGCCACCAAGAAGTCCAGGGGCCTTGCAGAAAGCCACGCCATAAACCTTGGCTTCCAAACCGCAGTGGCTGAGTTTCGGGGGGGGGGGGGAGGGGGCGGCAAGTTAGGCAGACTTTATAAACTCTGATTTGATTCAATTAACGGCCTCGCGTTTCTCTTGCCCGGGCTGGCTGCGAAGCGTCAAATATTAACCCAGGTTCAAATCCGAGGAGCCAAGTTGAAAGAAAGCGGGCGCAGGGATGCAGAGGCTAAGATTTTTGTTCAATTAACCATGGCTTGTGTGTGGAATTCAGCCAGTTCGATTCTCTGAATAGAGAGGAAACATTCGCGGAGCAATTTAAGCGCGTGGATCGGACCGTCCTGAAACAGGGGCGCCCTGTTTTCTGCATTCACCCAAATATCTCTAGCTTGGTGACGGATTCTTCCGTCCTTTTCCTGGGGCTTACTTAAATTGAATCCAACTCACAAAGCCGCAAGGCACACGAGCGCTCTCCCCAATCTTACCCACTTCTAGAATTGCGCACCTGATCTATCCCGGCACACTCATACATGGGGAATAATAATAATAATAATAATAATAATAATAATAATAATAATAATAATAATAATAATAATAATAATAATAATAATAAATAATAGCCTGCCTGTGTGTGTGTGAGCAGAAAATAGGGTTGGCTCTGGACACTTGTAGAGGAATTGGTTAGTTGAATAGGGGGTTGGAGTTCTGGTTTTCCCACGAGGGGGGTGGTGGAGAACAAATCTTCTCCAGCTTATTTTATTTATTTATTTATGTGATTTATATATGAGCCCCCCTCCCCCCTTGTAAAAAGTGACTTTTTTTCTCCAGAGAAAATGTATCACGATTTTTTTTTAAAAAATCAACCACTCATTGTCCCTTCCTCATTTTACTGTTACCTTCCATTTTGCGTGTTTTTTATGCCAGCTCCTGAGGACTAGAAGCATGATTCTTTTTATTTACGGAATCTCAGGAAATGGGGGAGGGTATAACCTGTGTGTGAGAGAGATGTAAAGAGCCTTGGTGGCGCAGCAGTTTAAAGTGGTGTTAAAGTGACACCAGCTGCCTGCAGTTACTGAGAGTTCGAATCTCACCAGACTCAAGGTTGACTCAGCCTTCCATCCTTCCCAGGTAGGTAAAATGAGGACCCGGATTGTGGGGGCAATAAGCTGACTTTGTATAAAAAAGAACACCACTTGGGGGGGCCAAAAGCCCTACTAAGCAGGTATATACAAAAGTATGAAGGCTATTGCGTAATGCATTGTAAGCCGCCCTGAGTCTCCGGAGAAGGACGGCAAATTAAATTAATTTTTTAAAAAAATGCTTCGAAAAAAAAATGTGCAGGATGAGTCTGCATTGAAAACCCGAGCAAATCATAAAACTTGATCTGTTGCAAAAACAGAAAGCCTCAAAGCTATCGGCGGCGGCTGATTTGCCCTTTCTAATCGATATTCTTTTGTGCGAAGGAAAAGGGAGGGGGGGTAAGTAATTAATACCAATTTGCCCCGCGGGTTGAAAAACGTTTAAAAGCGGACGCTGGACTTTTCAAGCCCCCAACTCACTCTCTCTCTCTCTCTCTTTCTGGGGAGGGGGGGGGGAGGGAGTCCAGATCCAAACAAACCCCGCCATGGATCTAAGACGCTGGATAATCCCAACAATGACACTTTGGAGTAATTTTAAGTGTGTGTGTGGGGGGGAGTGAATCCTGGAGGGGAGGGATAAATAAGTGAACCTGCTAGATTTGGGGAGCTCTCTGTCTGCTAATAGAGGGGGGCGGGTCCTCCTGCCAGGTGCTGCGCTGAGAATCCCAGGCACCTTGATTAGAAGGGGGGGGTCTTCTTCCCGCACTGGGGTAGAGTTCGAAACCCACTCACCCCTATACATGCACGCACCTCTTTTATTTTAAAGAAACAAACCCAGCTGTAAAAAAAAAGGTTGTACAGCGCCCCCCTCCAAGGTACAAGACTACCGGGTTTAACGGTGGGGGGGGGGCGTCCTCCAGCCTTCCTGGCCAGGCGAAGCCGCCCCCTCCCATGAAAAAGAGGGGTCGTTGCCTTTTCTTGGAGTAGTGATAGGGCTGGGGGCTTGCCTCGTGCGCGTCCCCCCTTTTTTTGGCCGTGGGATAAAGTTTCTTTTAGGGGAGGGGGGCGTCTACGGCCCCGGATTCCACCTTCTCCCTCTTCAAATAGTTTTAAACGGTTTTTGGGGGGGGGGGAGAAGGAACGGCGCGATTGGGAGGCCTCCTGCCAAGCTCCAGCCTCTCCTCCCCCCCCCCCCCCCCAACACAGAAGCTCGTTTTCTTTGCTGGTTTTCTTGGAGGAGCTCAAGCGGGGTGGGGGCTGAGGGAGTGGGGGGGATTGTAAACCAGCCGCAGTCCCTGCCTTCCATCACTTGTAACAGAAAAGCTCCCCGGATTACTGCTACCTCTCTTTTATGATTATGGATTACGCTTGGTTGGTGTGCCTGGTTTCATAAACCGGAAAAAACGAAGCGTACGCCCTTCCCCCTCCCTCTGAAATTCTTTCTCATGGGAAATTTCAATTTTGTAAATCGGAGAGGGGACGCCGGAGGTGGGGGGGGGGGGTGGAGGAGAGAGAGAGAGAGAGAGAGAGAGGTAGCGAAGAGCAGAGAGACAGAAAATGGACGGACGGATGGACGGATGGAACGGTTGAAGATAGAAGAATGTCATAGGAGAAGGAAGGAAGGAAGGAAGGAAGGAAGGAAGGAAGGAAGGAAGGAAGGAAGGAAGGAAGGAAGGTCAGAGCAAAGAAGGAAAATAGAAGGAGGGGGGAAAGGAAGGAAGATCAGAGAGAAGAAGAAGAATAGGAAAAAATGGAATGAAGTTCAAAGGAAAGACAGAGAATAGAAAAGGAAAGAAGGTAGGCCAGAGGAAAGAAGGAGAAAATGAAGGAAGGAAGGAAGGAAGGAGGGAGGGAGGGGAAGGAAAACAGTAGATCAATAGATATTAAAATAGTCCAGCCACCGGTTGAGGAAAAATAAAACGGGGGTTCGCTGTTCTTCTAAGGCGCAAAATAAATCCACAATCTAGCAAAGAACGTTTTTTTCTCGCGGGGTTTCGGCTTAGTTTCCCTCGGGGGGGGGGGGAACATTAAAAAGAAAAAAAGGGGGGGGGGAATCAGGTATCCCGATCCCGGCTTTCCTTTTGCCCTCACGCGTGTCTCCGCGAAGGGGCTAGTGCCCGATTTAGAAATAATAATAATAATAATAATAATAATAATAATAATAATAATAATAATAATAATAATAATAATAATAATAATAATAATATGATCCCTAGGACGCTGGCGGCAGCCCGTATCAACCATTAGCACCAGTCAATGGTATTTGTGATGCATTTTTGAATGTTCAGTTGACTGAGTTTCATGTTTAATGAATAAAATAAATAAGAATAAGAATATGAAGGATGAGGGAGGAAGAGGAGGTCGTGGCAGAGAGATGCTAGATTTCAGGCAGACTGGGAAGCTCCGGCCTGTACTTGTTTCAATCAATACACACACACGCAGAGCGAGAGCGAGAGAGACACTGAACGTGGGAATAATCTAACCGGCGTGTTTTTTGGTTGCTTTTTTTTAAAATTCAGCCTTTCAGGCTGCCAACCTCGAGCTTTTGGTCTCTCTCCAACGGAAGGCCGCGGCGTTTCCCTTGGGGGGGGGGCGGAAAGTGGCAGCTTTCTCCCCCCCCCCCCGGGATTCCCCAAACCTACTCGCGAGTAAAAAGGGGGCTGGGAAGTTCTTTCTGAAGCCCCTTTAAAACGAAAACGGGGAGAAGGCGGCGCGTATCTTTTTTTAAGCGGCGGGACTGGGCCACTTTCTTTCCGGGAAAATGTTAGAAAGCGGGGAGTGGGCTCGACCCTTTGGGGGTTGAATAAACCTTTAGGAGCTGGGGAGGAAAAAAAAAAAAACACGATTTTGCTTGCAAATTGCAAGCCGGCGTTTAAAAGGCGAAAGCCGAGAGTTGTGAGCCCGTCAGCAGTCGGTGCCGCAACGCGATTCTTAATTATTCTTAATAGTGCCGGGTATTTATTAATTAATAGGGAGTCTCCGGGTTTTCCCGTGTGCAGGGACAACACGAGAGGGGTTTTGGGGAGACTGGGGGGCGGGGTGTAGGGTATAAATCTGATATTGGGGAAGAGCGGGTTCAGGGGTTTTTTTTGTCTTTTTCTGAAGGGAATCCACACAACTCAGTCCCCCACGCCAATGTAAGACCCGCTAAATCCCCCCTCCCCATCTCTGCTGCTGCTTAAACGGCTTAATCCCCTTCCCGCCCCGACGACGGGGAGGGGATGGGGAGGAGAGAAAAAAAAAAGCGAGAGAAATTGGGGTGATGTTAAATTTTGGGCTTGGAAAGACGCGGGTTTGGGAGCACAGACGCCGGCCAGAATTGAAATCCAGTTTGGAGAATAGAGGCTCGGCTTGGAGGGAGGGAGGCGAAGCGATCAAAAGAGGTTTTGGGGGGGGGGCGGAGAACAGGCATCGGGGTCTCCATACTCCCGTTTTAACCCGGCCGTGCCCGGTTTTTAAAGGCCGGTCATTTCTTCCCAAGAGGGTCATTTCAAAGGCGGGTCACTTTATGAAACGTGCTGAATCCGGTTGCCCCTCCAGCTACGAAATTTCACCCACCCACCCACTCCCTTCCCGTCTTATTCTTTCTTTCCAAGCGCGCAGATTAAGGCTGCCTAATTGCGCTTTTCCTTAATTACTATTTTTGGCTCGTTTTTAGCCAAAGCTGCCGCGAGCAATATTATGACAAGGCTTTCAAGACGGCGGAGAAACGACTGTATAACTAATCTGTGCTGCTTCTTTTCGCTTGCCTTGGGTATCATCATCATCATCATCATTATCATTATTATTATTATTATTATTATTATTATTATTATTATTATTATTATTATTATTATTATTATTATTATTTTCCTTAAACATGAAACTCAAGTCAACTGATCATTTAAAACCGTGTCACAAATACCATTATTATCATTATCATCTTTTTTATTCATTAAACATGAAACTCAATTGATCATTTAAAAATGTGTCACAAATACCAGTATCATCATCATCATCATCATCATATTATTATTATTATTATTATTATCTTTATTCATAAAATATGAAACTGAGTTAACTGATCATTTAAATACGTGTCACAAATACCATTATCATCATCATTATCATTATCTCTTTTATTTATTAAACATGAAACTCTGTCAACTGCTCATTTAAAAATTGTCACAAATACCAATATCATCATCATCATCATCATCATCATCATCATCCCCTCTTCTGACGGCGAAGCAAACGACCGCCTTATCCCAGAGCCCTCGTTAGGGATGAAAACGGGAAGAAGGCGCTATTCCAGTAAAAAAAGGGGTTTTTTAATTCGAATATATAGGAAATCCAAGCGTCTCTGCCCGCCTTCCGTTCGTTAGTGAGATGGTTTTTTAAGTAATATGGACGGGGAATAATTCAAAACGCCAATAGCGGAGCGGTTTGGGTGCGCTTTACTTAGAAGTAAGCGTGGCTGGGCGCCAGCCTCGGTGCCTTGTAAAAACCAATAGGGCCGGAATAGCTGCCTTGTTTGTAATTAAATCTAATAAATATTTTAGTGACCCGGGGCTAATAAACCTGGAGGGGGGAAGGGGGGGAGGAACTGGGAATTTTAACGTCGTGGGTTTTTAAAAGCGATGGAGAGGAGACGCGAAAAGCGGAGGTGGGGGGTATGTGAAAATGCGCGCATACACACACACAGAAAAATGCTCGGGATTTCGTGGGGAGTGGGGGGAGGGAGAGGGTTACCTCCGCCCGAGAAGGTCGACAATGGAAGAAGCGGATCAATGGGTCCAAAAGGCAGAGTAAAGTCGGGCGGGGATGTGGGGAGAGGGAAGGTGGTTTAATCAAAGAAGGAAGGAGGGGGGAGAAAGAAAGAAAGAAAGAAAGAAAGAAAGAAAGAAAGAAAGAAAGAAAGAAAGAAAGAAAGAAAGAAAGAAAGAAAGAAAGAAAGAACAGAGGGAAGAAGAAAAGCCACACGGGGGCAGAGGAAAAATCATTCAGTCCCGCACCCCAAATAACTACGTTCTCGTTCAAGGGACCAGTTATTAAATCAAGGTGAGACTTGTTTTCGTTTTTAATTCGGATTAACACCTGCCGACGACGGAGGGATTATTCCGTTCCGGGGCAGTCCGGCTAATTCAGGGCGGCCCCTCCTCCCAAACCGCACGCCGCCACCCCCCTTCCCCCCCCCACCCCCGTCATTTCCACCTTCCCCCGCCCTCTTCCGTTCTTTTCACCCCTGGGTAATTATTAGCCATTAATTGGCTCGGGACCTTTTTCACCCGGGGATGGCGGGTGGGGGGTGGGGGGGAATAGGTAGTCCAACATTTCCCCTCCCGCCCGGGAAGAGATTAAGAGCCGCCTGGGGCAGGGCGGTGGGGGTGGGGGTGGGGGTGGGGGAAGTAAGGAGGCCCGAAGGAAGAGAGAAAGGGAAAGCAAGGATGCTAAAAAATTGGCACTTTCAGTTAAAGGTTTTTTTCTCTCGCTCCAAGGAGAGTGGCTATTTAGTGCCAGTTTTGATTCCTTCCCTCCCCGTGCCAAGCTGCTTTCGTGCCAATAGGTTGCTGACAGAGGGAGGGAGGGAAGGAAGGAAGGAAGGGAGAGAAAAGAAAGGACGGTAGAGGAAGGAAGGAAGGAAAAGGGAGAAAAGGAAAAGGAAGGAAGGAAGGGAGAGAAAAGAAAGAAAGGGAGAGGAAGGAAGGAAGGAAAAGGGAGAAAAGGAAAAGGAAGGAAGGGAGAGGAGCGGAGGGGAGGGGAGGAAGGAAGGAAGGGAGGGAAGCAAGGGAAGGAAGGAAGGAAGGAAAAGGAAGGAAGGAAAAGGGAGAAAAGGAAAAGGAAGGAAGGTAGAGGAAGGAAGGAGAAACAGAGAAGGGAGGGAGGGAGGAAAGAAGAAGGGACCAAGGGAGGGAAGGAAGGAAGGAAGAATAAAGAGGTAGATCAATAGATAATAAAATAATCCAGCCACTGGTTGAGGAAAAGTAAAACTGGCTTAGCTGTTTTTCTAAGGTAGGGAAGGAAGGAAGGAAGGAAGGAAGGAAGGAAGGAAGGAAGGAAGGAAGGAAGGAAGGAAGGAAGGAAGGAAGGAAGGAAGTTAGGAAGGACAGACTCCACCATCAATGTTTGGTCCCAGATAAGCAAATAAAACACAAGTCACAATTAAGATAAAAGGAAAATATACTGTTATTCTAATGCATCTGAAAAATGGTGTACTGTGCAGACCATAGAACAGTAATTGAAAGATAAATATAAAAGGAAGGAAGGGAAGAAAGGAAGTAGAAAGAAGGAAAGGAATAAATCTTAGCCTTTGGGGGTGGGGGGTGGACACCTTTCCTAGAGAAGCCAACCTCCTCTTCTTGCTGGTTACACTACCACGTTTTGCCTTGTGAAACTCTCTTCCTCAAAAGGGAGGAAGAAGACGGAAAAAAAGAAGTAAACAGAAAATCCAGGAAGGGTTTAAAATGCAAGTGGATTCCAAGGAAAACGTGGGACCTGCTGAATGGTATATTGGCTATAAATTTAGGATGCCTTTTTGTTATGACAGCTTTAACTGCGTTTCAGTGATTTTGTTTTAATTATGCTGGTGGTTTTGGCTTTGTGTTTCTAATTGTAGCTGCCACAGAATCGTAAGCATGTAATAAATGGAATAAACATCTCGTTTGCTTCAATTTTCTGACTATGAGAGAGAGAGACGGAGGGGGAGTAGGTGAGATATATATTTGTGTATGTATGTACCCTGTTTCCCCGAAAATAAGACCCTACTGAAAAATAACTCCTAGCATGATTTTTCAGGATGCTCGTAATATAAACCCTACCCAAAAATAAGTCCCAGTTAAGATCATCAGCCAGACGAACGCAATTAGTACCGTATTTCCCCAAAAATAAGACCTCACCAGAAAATAATCCCTAATGCAACTTTTGGAGCAATCATCATCCTCCTCCTCATCATCATCACAGTTTTGACATCACAGCTGTCGAAAACCGAAACGTACAATTTATTGACATCGCGGTACCAGGAGACGCCAGAGTCAAAGAAAAAGAACTGGAATAAATCATGAAATAGCGCAACCTGGCCATCGAAACTACACAGCTATGGATGAAACATGTGACAGTGATACCCGTTGTCATCGGGGCGCTTGGTACCATGTCCAAGAATTTTATAACATACATCAGCAAATTGCAGCTTCCTGCAATCACACCAGCGGAACTGCAAAAAACTGTGCTACTCGGAACACCGTACATCTTAAGAAGGTACTTGGTTGATCCCTAGGATGCTATTCATTCATTCTTGAGTGCAATTTTAGCTCTGGGCTAAAAACTATTCAGAAAACGTGAAAGAAATAATATAAAACCTTGTCTTATTTTCGGGAAAACACGGGCATGTTTCATTTTGCTATCTTTTAACCACCAGAGTTCATTACTCAGTTCAAGAAATCTCTCCCTTACTCTTTGTTTTTCAGAAAGAGATAAGAGAAAGAAAAATCAACAATTCAGAAGTATCTAATGTAAATTGGTTGACAACACTTTGCAGTGTAACTGGTTTGTGTTTTTTTTAATGGGTGGGTGGGAGACCTGTAGAATGGAATTTTTTTTCCCCAAAAAACTGACAATAAAGTGTTTTTTTAAAAAAGTTGTGTCATATGGAGTTTGTAGTGTTTGGGGTTGACTTGCAACTCGGATTGGCCTGGAAAAATGGCTCCCCTATGACACTTAATGGGACTGAGCCCAATTTATAGTTATTCACTTGAGGGCTTGCACCGCAACCACTGATCCAGGCCACGGGGGGAAAAAACTGTGGTTGCCGCCCAAACTTTGCTTGCTGTTAACACTGAGTCAAGTGCTCCGATCGGTTCGCAGGACAAACTGAGCCCTTTGGCCATGTTTGCAAAAGACAAACTATTGTGTTTGTCTAATCTGCAAGAGCTGGAGAAATAAGCATGGCTGTTGGTCACACAACACACAACCCGTAGACAGAGCCTGCCTCCTGACAACAAACTAAAAATCACCTTTTTAAGCCCAGCTTGGCGCACTTGAACCCGGATAGCTCAGCAGACTAAAAGCATTGTGATTAACACCAGCTGCCTGAAATTATTGCAAGTTCGAATCTCACCAGGCTCAAGGTTGACTCAGCCTTCCATCCTTCCGAGGTAGGTAAAATGAGGACCCGGATTGTGGGGGCAATAAGCTGACTTTGTATAAAAAAGAACACCAAAAGCCCTACTAAGCAGGTATATACAAAAGTATGAAGGCTGTTGCTTAACACATTGTAAGCCGCCCTGAGTCCCCGGAGAAGGGCGGCATATAATCTGAACCAATAAACCAATAAATAATCCTATTCCACTGCTGGAACAGCCTGGGAATATTACATTCTTGTTTAAATTCTCTTTCCGTTGCTATAGAATTTTATGGTACTACTCCAAAAAAGAAGAAGAAGGAGGAGGAGGAGGAGGAGGAGGAGGAGGAGGAGGAGGAGGAGGAGGAGGAGGAGGAGGAGGAGGAGGAGGAAGAGGAGGAGGAAGAGGAAGAAGAGGAAGAAGAAGCAGCAGCTAGTTTTAGAAAATACACTTTTCCCAAAAGGTTTCCACAATTTTGGCCACTACTATATATTTTATTCTATTTTATCCTATTCTATATTCTATATTCTACTATATTCTATATTCTATATATATTACATTCTACAGTCTACATTCTATTCTATATTCTATTTATTCTACATCCTACATCCTACATCCTATTCTTTCCCATTCATGTTATCCCCTTCTGCTTGTCCAGTTTGTTCTTCATTTACAGGGATGGAAACTCCTTTACCGGCTAACTTTGAGCATCCCAGCTCAGCTTGTAGATTCCTGGGTGCCTCAAACCAGGCCTTACAATCAAGTTCCTTCTTGCATCTTGACAGAGGAAGTGAGACAGAGAGCCCAATTTCCCCAAATCGTAAAGTTAAATAGAGTGAACAGGGAAGTTTCTTAAAAAGTAATGGAGCGAGATCGTCCATGCGGCTGCTTTTAAATGCCTTCAAACATAACGAGGCTCCTATTTGCAGTTGGAAACAGCTCTTTAATAATGCTGCGGAGTAATGTTGCACGGATGGAATCAAATGGCCTGTAAGAGCCCAGATTTCTTTTTAATGACATGGTTATTAGTTGCTTTTTTTAAAAAAACCTATCTTGGTGTTAAGCCTTTTTTTTTTTTTTTTGTCTTTCTTGAAGAATCTAACAGGTGAAGCAATGAAAGTTGGCTCTTTTTTAAAAAAAAAATGGAGAGACCTGGACCATAGAATGACCAAGAGTCGGACACGACAGAATGGATAACATCCATCATCTAAACTACTTTAAGATGCCAGAATCTGAATTCCCAGAATTCCCCAGACATGCAGGCTCGGCTGGGGAATTCTGGGAATTGAAGTCTTGCTGAGATCTAGACCAGACTAGATGATCTCTCAGAGGTTTCTGTCTATGATTCTGTCTTTATTTTGCACACAACTCTTCCAAGGGTCTGCATTCCAATTTCCCCTTCTGTTATTCTCTCTCTGCGTTGAACTAGCGCACGCACACACCCCCACACACAAATAATCAGACAATAAAAAGAGTTGGGACAGCAAAACCCCATCGCTGCAAACGTATCACAATGAAACACAATTTTAAACCATGTGTAACATACTAATGACAACATATCACATACACAATGAAATAATAAATAATCAGCTTACCCTGGACGAGGCTGAAGTAGGAATTGGCTCTCTTAAAATCAGCCGCGCGGCAAAAATAGACACAGCATTCAGAGAGTTTTCAAATGGCAGCTCATTGGCTGATTTTGAACCCGCTGCTTTCTCCGTTTCCCCTACCTCGCAGGGTTGTTGTTGTTGGGGAAGAAACATGGCAGGAGAGAGACCATGTACACCAGTTTTATCCCAAATCCCTTTCAGATTCACCCTTTTGTGTTTCTTTTACCCTTTCCCTTATATATTTCGTTTTCTTTATATTCTCCCCGTTGGTACCTTTTATGCCCTCTGCCTTGTAAATGTATATATATTTTATGTATATCTTTAGCAGTTTATGTGGCTATTACAGACCATTTCCTGGCCTTTTTTTTTTTTTTTTTTATCTTCCTAAAAACAAAACCCCATCCTCTTTATGTTGGTTTATGACTGTAATAAGATTGGATTAATTGATTGATCCCTGCAGCCAAATGTTTATGAGATGGACTGCAGCGATTTCCGGTACCCGAAGCAGAGCAATCAAATAGCCAGGTGTGTGAGCTGCTGTTGATAAAAATCAGGAATAGAATCGGTTTTAATTGTAAGCTGCCCCAAGCAAGAACGTACAATGGGTGGCTGTATAAACGGAATAGATAGATAGATAGATAGATAGATAGATAGATAGATAGATAGAGATAGATAGATAGATAGATAGATAGATAGATAGATAGATAGATAGACAGACGATGATAGATAGATAGATAGATAGATAGATAGATAGATAGATAGATAGATATAGATGTAAATAGATAGATGATAGATGAATGATAAATAGATGGAGAGAGAGAGAGACATAGATGAATAAATGATGATAGATAAAAGATAGATAGATGATAGATAAATAGATAGATGATAGATAGATAATAGATAAGTAGATAGATGGTAGACAGGTAGGTAAGTAGGTGATAAGTGATAAATAGATGATAAATAGATGATAGATGATAGATATATTTATCTAGATGTATAGATAGATGATAGATAGATGATAATGAGATGAATAGATAGATGAATATAGAGAGATAGATAGATAGATAGAGAGAGAGAGAGAGAGAGACGGATAGATAAATGATGATAGATAAATGATAGATGATAGGTGAATAGATATAGATAGACAGATAGACAGATAGACAGATAGATGAATAGATAAATGATGATACATAAATGATAGATGATAGATAAATAAATGATAGATGAATAGATAAATGATAGATTAATAGAGATACAGATAGATGATAAATGATAAATAGATGATAGATGAATAGATAGATGATAGATGATAAACGATAAATAGATGATAGATGATAGATAATCTATCTAGATGGATATGTAGATAGATGATAGATAGATGGTAGATGAATAGAGATAGATAGATAGATAGATAGATAGAGATAGACAGATAGATGAATAGATAAATGATGATAAATGATTGATAGATAGATAGATAGATAGATAGATAGATAGATAGATAGATAGATAGATAGATAGATAGATAGATAGATAGATCAAGCTACCTGTATGTTCATGGGGAGGCCTCATGCTTCCGCATTCCCAGAATGGATCCTTTCTGTCTTGTAGCAGAGTCCATGTTGTCTCTTGCGCTCTGCAGAAGTTGGCTAGTCCATCTTGGGTCACCGTCCATGACATTAAACCCAGTTTCACAGAACATAGAATCGTAGGCTTAGAAGGGACCTCGGGGGTCTTCTACTCCAACCCCCTGCCCTAAGGCAGGAGACCTTATGCCATCCTGGTTAAATGATAGTCCAGTCTATTCTGGAAAGCCTCCAGTTTGTGGTTTAGTTTCTGCAACCCCCAATTTTTTCTGAATTGGGCTGCCCCTTGGATTTATGGAGCTGTGGGGCTTCCGAGCCCTTTTCCCTTGTTTTGGCCTGTCCAGTTGAAACAAACCAGGTTTATTTGTGGTTGGGGTCACAAACAAGGTCCACAAATGTGGCTGGTTGATTGTTTTGACCCGTGAACCACCTTGAGGCCTTCAGTTTCCCCTCAAGGTGTCCAGGAGGACAAAATGGCTGTTTGGACATATCTTGGAGGCACGCTTGGAAAAACCAGGTGAGTTTTCTCTCGTGGAGGCTTTGACTCCCATCTTCCAGGATGAGCTTCTTGATTCCAGGTTTGGGGTTTCATCTGAACGGCCGGCGAAGCTCAACACCTTCCAACCAGCTAGGATGGAAGCAGATCTTTTTCCTCCTCACAACTGTCTTCCAGAGCAGACCTTCCCCCGCCCAAAGCCATTTTCCAGGTGTGCGAGGACTTCAACTCCCACAATGCCACAGCCAGCGTGGCCATGGAAGAGAATTCTGGGAGTTGAAGTCCCTCAGGCTTATAGGTTGTGACTAGGCCCAAAAAGGCCCAGAAGTGATGGCAGTTCCCCTCTTTAAGTTCCTTTTTTCTCATAAAATAGGAAAAACTTTGATTTTCCTGACTTGGTTGGAGGAAAAGGGGTACTGGGGCCCAGTAAAATGGGGACCACTTTAGGCAGTAGGTCTGCCTCAGCTACGCCATTTGTGTAAATGGAAGTTGTTTGGGTAAAAGATACATCAGGTGCGTATCTTTTACCTCCTCGCCCAATGGACATTATTGGAGTCAAAGGTAGCAGAATAACTGAATTGGAAGGGACCTTGTAGGTCATCTAGTCTAACCCCCTGCCCCAGCAGGAGACCCTTTTACATTTTACACAGAAGTGCATCCTTCGCATAAATTGCACGTCACGTGCCTGCGTTTTTTGCCCAAATGCATGTTGCAAATGACACCATGCATGTCAATTTGCTTGCATGCACATAAGTCTTTCATGCAAATTGGTGGTTCAAAACCAGATTATGACCCTTTCATAAAGGTTTTTTAACAAACCACTGACACGCACATCTGGGTGCGTTCATTTTCTAAATTGGACCGAAACCCCAATTTTAGCAGGCAGGGTAAAAATAAAAATGAAACGATGGAGGAGGATCTGCAGTTAATTTACTTTTTCCCTCCTCCTGTGCAAAATCATGAGAGCGGTCTGCGTGAACCGTGATTTCTGTGCAAAATTCCACAATTTGGGTCCGATTTCCAAGGCAGTGTGTTTTGTGTTTGTCACCCCCACCCCCACCCCATTAAGCGATTGGTGTGAGAGTCAAGACCTTTGTGTATCTATAAATCCCGCTCATATGGAAGTCAGCGAGCTGTAAAATGCAGTTGTCTCTCATTTGTTTTCGGGTTTTCAGCAGGCTGCCAGGAAAAAAAAACCCACCAAAAACAAAATAAATAATAATAATAATAAAAAGGACCGAGACGGGATCAGATTCTTAACAGCTCCCTAAATATGCACTGATTATTTGTTTGGTTGCAATATTTGTAGCCATCTGCTACCTCTAGCGCAAGCCAGAAGGGGAAACAAAAAATAAAGACAACACAGAAATGGAAACAATATCGAAAATGTCACTTTGTCAATGTCAATTTGTCCAGTTTGAGCCCTTCTGCTTTGCAACGGCAGGTTTATTATGGAGTTGACATGTGTCAGCGGATTTCCCCCCTACCCCCACCCCCCCAAACCTGGCATTTTGCTCCAAGGGAAATCTAGAATCTTCAGAATTGGGAAACTGTTTATTTCACTTTACCCTGGAATAGATCCATTCAGAACTTTTACACCTACAATGTCTAACTTCCTTCCTCCCTTCTTTCGTTTTTTGTTCCTTCCATGCTTTTTACATTCCTTCCTTCTCTTTCATTTTTTCCTTCCTTCGCATTCATTTTTCCTTCCTTCCTTCCCTCCTCCCTCCCTCCCTCCCTTCCTTCCTTTTAGTTTTCCTTCCTTCTTCATTTTCATTTTTCCTTCCTTCCCATTCATTTTTCCTTCCTTCCTTCCTTTTCATTTTTCTTTCCTTCTTCTTCTTCCTTTTCTGTTCTTTTTTCCTTTCTTCCCATTCATTTTTTCTTCCTTCCCTTCTCCCTCCCACCCTCCCTTCCTTTTTGCTTTCCTTCTTTCGTCTTCATTTTTCTTCCTTCCTTTTTTCTTCCTTCCCATTCATTTTTCCTTCCTTCCTTCCTTTTCATTTTTCCTTCCTTCCTCTCTTTCCTTTCCTTTCCTTTTTTCCTTCCTTCCCATTCATTTTTCCTTCCTTCCCTCCTCCCTCCCTCCCTCCCTTCCTTTTTGTTTTCCTTCTTTCTTTTTCATTTTTCTTTTTTCTTCCTTCCCATTCATTTTTCCTTCCTTCTTTCCTTCCTTCCTTTTCATTTTTCCTTCCTTCTTCTCCTTCCTTTTCTTTTCTTTTTTCCTTCCTTCCTTACCATTCATTTGTCCTTACTTCTTTGTCTTTCCTTCCTTTTTCCTTTCTTCCCTCTGTTCATCTTCCTTCCCACTGTTCATCTTCCTTCCTTCCTTCTTCCCTCCCTCCCTCCTCTATCAACTATCTTTCTAGATCGATCTGTCTATCTGTCTATCTATCTAACTGTCTGTCTGTCTGTCTACCAACCTACCTACCTACCTACCTACCTATCTTATCATTTCAACCACCCACCTGCCAATACTGGTTTATTTTTGTGTGTCTTCTTCCTATTTAAACTGTGGTAGCACAGTGGTTAGAGTGCAGCAATGCAGGCTCCTTCTGCTGACTGCCAGCTGCCTGCAATTTGGCAGTTCGAATCTCACCAGGCTCAAGGTTGATTCAGCCTTCCATCCTTTCTAAGGTAGATCAGTTGAGGACCCAGATTGTTGGGGGCAAGAGGGCAAGACTCCGTAAACCGCTTAGAGAGGGCTGTGAAGCATTGTAAAGCAATATATAAGTAAGTGGTATTGCTATTTATGCCAACTGGCAAAAAGTTTACGGCCCTCGAAGTAAAAAATCCTCGTGAATTGCTCCAGGCTTGAACATCCGGCAAACAAACAGACAGCTTCCTGCTCTTACTAACATCTACTCTCCCCCTCCCTCATCAACATAGATGAGTTGGAAAACTCATCTTTTCCAACTTGCCGGTCTAGCCTGATCCCTTCAAATTTTAAATTTTTTTTAGAGTTTTTAGACTTGTTCTATTTGAATACCGATTGTTTTAAATTTCTCAGCCAAATTTATACTTGTTTTTAGAATTTTTTTAACTTTTGTATATTGGTTTTTATTCGGCTGTTCACCACCCTGAGTCCGTAAGGAGAAGGGCGGTATATAAGTCTAATAAATAAATAAATAAATAAATAAATAAATAAACATACGTAAAACAACTTCAAAATACGGCCCACAAGGCCTCTTTCTCTGCTTCCCCCATAAGAGAACTTTGGTTGCCGTGCTCCCAAAACCACAAGACACAGCTTTTTTTTTTTTTTGTGGAAAGGTTTACTAGCCCCTCGCCAGCATTTCCAATCAATTTTTTTTTGGAAGGTGGGTTGAGGAGGTGGGCCTTTCATAATTGGCCCATTTATTCTTCTCAGAAGCACTTCTTCTGCAGCACCGTGGAGCCAACTTCTCTGTATTCTTGCTGCGTGACCCACATGTCCTGAAACGAAGGCAAGCTGGTGAGCACCGACGCGCCAATCCAGACGGAATGTATCCGGTTCGCCGGAGCTTCCAATTTGGTCGGCAAGCCGTGAGGGCCTAGATTTCTTAGCTCTTTGAGAAGACGTTCGCAGAGACCAGGAAACAGGGTAGATCCTCCCGCTATGATAAGGCTTCTCCAGAGGTCTTGGTGGATGCTTCCTTCACATTTGGAGATGGTCTCGGCGATCATTTGATGGATCCCCGGTGCCGTAACGCCAGCATCCGTCGGGTTAAAAAGGGATTCGGGAGCTCGGAAGAGCTGGTCTCCGATCTCGACAGGCCTGCCATCCGGGAGTGTGTATTTGCAGATGGACACTTTGTCTTTCGGGCGACTTGAATCCACAGCCACGTAGCACAGGTTCTCCTTGATGTTCTTCACAATCTCCTTCTCGGCAGAGCTCAGGAAGTTATGCCCGCTCTCCAACAGGAGGGTCGAGAGATACCTGGTGATATCACGCCCTGCGAAATTCATCCTGGAGATGGCATGGAGCAAGCAGTGGCCTTTGTAGATGGGGACAGTCAAAGTGACTCCGGCACCGCTATCTAAAACCAACCCTGTGGTACGGGCAGAAGCGTACAAGGCCATCAAAGCTTGAAGGCCTACAAACATCGCCGGGACTTGGAAATGCTCAAACATAATCTCTGTCATCTTCTCTCTGTTTGCTGTTGGGTTCATGGGTGCTTCGGTCAACAGCACCGGCCTCTCCTTGGCACTTACCTTGAGTCCATGCCTGTAGATGTATCTCCAGATCTTCTCCATATCATCCCAGGAGGTCACTATCCCATGTTCCACTGGGTATTTAAAAGATAAGATCCCTCTCTTGGCTTGGGCTTCCTTGCCGACGTAAGACGTTCTCTGAACGGGGCCAAACATGATCGCGTGGGTCTTTGGGTAGCCGACAATAGTAGCCACCATAGTCCTGGGAGCCTCTTCTCCAGAAAAACCCGCTTTGCAGAGTCCTGACCCATTGTCAATAATGACGGCGATTCTCGACCGAGACATCTTCAATCCGACGAAGAACTGAAGTCGCAACAACTGTTTTCCTCACTCTAGTCTAGTAGGACAGCACAGAACGTTGTGTCTGTCTAGGTTCTAGATCCTTAAGATGTCACAAACGGGTTTCTCCCTTTTCAAAAACTGGCTTCTCATATTATGTACAGGCGACATATATTTCTGGAAACAAAGTTTTCTCCGAATAGCTGAATTGTCTTGAGGAGATTGGAAGCATCCACCGTGGATGTTCAGAGATGATAGTTATTACCAGTTGTCTTTCTGAACCAGGCTCAACCAGATACATTTCAGGTGGCCAAGGATGTAGGGCACCATGATGCTTCTTGCCCTCAGATCCTAGAAACAAGCTCTCCCCGGTTTCAATTTATTCACAATTGCTCCCCTGTGGTGTTAAACTGGACGGTGGTCTTGTCTGTTAAATTTTTTGCAGATGTTGAATAAGCTTTCAGTTTGATCTTCGGTGGTCAGCCAATGGAGGCCAAGTTGGAGTTGTCATCAGAAAAGTACAATGACATCAAACAGAACAATGGAAGTGCTTAAGATAGGCCTAGGGTTAACCTCTGGATAGACAACTGAGATACCAATTGAAAATAAAAATCAGTAATAGCAGGTAATGTAAGATAATTGGTGGATTCCTGGTGTTTCTCCATCAATAACAACAATCCTAGCCCCCAAATTATAGGAATTTTAATATGGTGTGTGTGTGTGTGTGTGTGTGTGTTTCCTTTAAGCCAGGTTTTTCCTACGTAACCAGGATTTTTCTGCAACCCTAATTGAGTGAAATCACATTCACTACTTTCTGGGTTTTTTGTTTCCTTTCATTCTGTCAGCCAGCAGATTTTGTGCTGCATAGTGAGAGACTTATATAGCTATTTCTGGCTCATTAGCCATCATCATCAGTAAATGGATATTTTACCTTTACAAGGAGGATACATGAGGTGTGGGTGTGGCTTACTGATGATGGCTAATGAGCCAGAAATAGCTATATAAGTCTCTCACTATGCAGCACAAAATCTGCTGGCTGCCAGAAGGAAAAGAAGGAAAAGAAGAAAAAAAGCCCCAAAAGTAGTGAATGTGATTTCACTCAACTAGGCTTGCAGAAAAATCTTGGTTACGTAAGAAAAACGTGGCTTGCGGATAAAGGAGACTAGAATAGATCTATTTCAAGCTCTCATCAGCTAGCTATTCCCTTACCCAAGATCAAATCCGAGTAAGGGTATGGCTAGCTGGGATGAGAGCTAAATAGCTTGAAATAGATCTGTTCTAGACTCCCTTTATTTCTTTATCCGCAAATATAAATTAATTATATATACACTGCTCAAAAAAATAAAGGGAAGACAAGCAGAAGACATCCGAGATCTGAATGAATGAAATAGCCTTATTAAATACTTCGTTCGTTACATACAGTAGTTTTGTGTTCCCTTTAGTTGTTTGAACTGTGTATAAACTACTGTATGTAAAGAACAAAGTACTTAATACGGCTATTTCATTCATTCAGATCTCAGATGTCTTCTGCTTGTCTTCCCTTTATTTATTTTTTTGAGCAGTATATATATAATATTGTAGCTCAGGGTTGAAATGAGGGATCCTTGCTTCTCTTTCAGCTCTGTTGTTTATTTGCAGAATAGCTGTTAGTCTAAAGAAGAAAAGGGAAATACGTAGAAAAAACGAGATAGACAGAAATGATCCCCATGTCAGTTAATATTAACAGTTAGCATGAATGATGACTTACAAGGTCTTCCCATGGAGGGAACCAAGTCTTTGAGTTCTGCAGCTGTTATCATGTGAAATCAAGATTGAATGATGGCTTCGATTAACTGGGTTTTATTGCTGGGTCGCTTCTGACTAACCAGTTTCTTGAGTCGGCTCCCTAGATTTTCAATGGGGTTCAGGTCTGGGCTATTCCCAGGCCATTCCAGCAGTGGAATAGGATTATCATGAAACTCCAAGAAAAAAAAGTGGTGTTATTAGCCATCAAACCTCAAAAATACACTTTTTCCGAAAGGTTTCCACAATTTTGGCCACTATTGTAACAACCTCTCCACTTCTATTTCTATTGGGAAGATGAAAAACCAAATTACATAATAATCCTCGACGCACGACCACAATGGAACCTTTTGGTTGCTAAGTGAGACAGTCGCTAACTCTGTTTGCCTCACCTTACGATCTTTCTTCCCACATTCGTTAAGCGAATCCTTGCAGTTCTGAAGTTAGCAACTTGGTTGTTAATTGAGTCTGGCGTAAAAGGAGGATCACGTGACCCTGGGACCCTGCAACCGTCATAAATGTGAGTCAGTTTGCCAACCACCCGAATCACATGACCCCGGGGGCTGCTGCGACGGTCGTAAGTGTGGAAAAACGGTCCTAAAGGGTCACGTTTTCCAGAGCCGTGGTAACGTCGGTCCCTAAATGAACTGTTGTAAGTCGAGGACTCCCTTTAGCTCTGGAGGTCTCTAAGCAGGGGTGGACTTCAAAAATTTTAGCGAGGGATGCTTTGCCTGGTGGCTGGGTGGGCGTGGCAATAGTGGGCGTGGCCTAGTCCGCCTCCTGCGCCATGGTGGAGGGGCCGTTTTTGCCCTCCCTGGGCTCTGGAGGTTTTTCTCGAGCCTCCAGGAGGGTGAAAATGGCCTCCCCAGGCTCTGGAAAACCTCTGGAGGCTGGAAACGGGCCTCCTGCACTTACCTGCATTCAAAACAGGCTGCATGGGGGCTCCCGGGAGGGACAGAGAGGGCGGGACAAGCCAGGAGTGGGATTTGGGGGTTATCCGAACCTCACAGAATCTTAGCAAGAGGTTCTCCCGAATCCCTGAGAACCCCCAGGAACCCACCCCCGTCTCTTTCTCTCTCTCTTCTTCCCTCCCTCCCTCTTTCTCTCTCCGTCCCTCCGTCCCTCTCTGTTTCTTAGAAACCCCTGTTTCTAAGCAGGAAATATATTAAATCCCGTCAGTTTCTCAGGCCTTAAAATCAATTATTTATTTAGCCATTTGGGGGGAAAAGCTGAACGCTTGCTATTTTTTTTCTTTTAATCGCCTTCAGCCTTCTGACCGATGCTTTATGGCCAAAAGAAGGAGACATTTTCCCCGTCTCCCTCTTCAGTAGCACCGTCGGTGGACAATATTTGGCCCGTATTCTCGGTAATCGGCAGCCGTCACCCACATCTGTTTGAAGGTGCTCAGGGAGGTGATGATAGATGCCCCGATCCATGCCGAGAACCATCGGTCTGGCGGAGCGATGACTTTGATGGGGACACCTTGAGGGGCTTCTCCTTCCAAGCCTTTGAACATCCGTTCGTCCAAACCTGGGAAGAGGGAAGACCCTCCTGAGATCAGCACATTGGAATACAGCACGTTACGGATACTGGGGTCGCATTTCTTGACGCTGCGGGCCACAAGCTTGTGGAGACCCTGACCCTTGTGGTCGATGTTGCTCGGGGTGAAAAGGATCTCGGGAGCCATGTAGAGGGGGTCCCCGATTTTGATCCTGTTGCCATCAGGAAGCTTGTATTCTTTGGGGAGGTCTTCAGAGTGCTTGCTCTCTCGGTGGCGGGCGTCTAAGGTCACAAAACACAACTTGACTTTGATGTCCTCCACCACGGTGTTGGCTTCCGGAAAGTTCCAGAAGTATTGCCTGTTTTCTAGAAGAAGTTCCCTCAGGAACTGTGTGACGTCGCGGCCCCCCAGGCCCAGCTGGGAGACAGCATGGGGAAGACAGTACCCCTCGTACACTGGGACGGCGTGGCTGATCCCAAACCCGCAATCAATGACGATCCCTGTGTAACGTGCAGAAGCGTAGAGGGAGAGGATGGCTTGGATGGACAGATAGAAAGCCGGGACCTTAAAATATTCAAACATCAGCTGGGTGAGCTTGGCTCGGTCCTCTTTTGGGTTTAAGGGGGATTCTGTCATCAGCAGAGGCCTCTCGAAGGCCTTCATTCCCAACCCTTTCTCGTAGATGTACTTCCAGATGGTCTCCATCTCATCCCAGGAAGTGATGACGCCCGCTTCGATGGGGTAGGTCAATGAGAGGGCGTCTTGTCTATGTTGGGCTTCGAATCCCACGTAGCACTCTTTCTGCTTAGCCTTGGAAAGAGGTAGCTTGCTTCTGGGGTAACCAAGGACGGTGGCCATAACGTGCCGTGGGCTAATTTCTCCAGAAATCCCCGATTTGCAAAGTCCGGAGCCATTGTCAATGATGACAGCTTGGGAGCTGGAGATTCGAGCCTTTGACGTGAATCCTTCTCGGCCCATTTCGGGAGAAAGTCAACCTGTTCAGCACCTGACCATAGGCATCGTGTCGGACACTTAGATATGTATCGTTGAGTGTTTCCTGGGAATAAAAACACTTCTCAGTCTGAAAACAACAATAAAAAAACCACAGCCTCTCCTATTTGATAAAATTGGAAAAATGGTCCATAGCCACGACTTCACAATGAATGAGGTCCTGTCTAACTATTGTTGAGTTGTCTCTAGGAGACCAGAAAGTTCAAGAGGCCCTTCAAAGCTACTTTGATGCAGACAAAGATGATTTCAAGGCTACTCATGGTCAAGAGCCTCTATCATGGCCACAGATGTTCTTCAGATATCTAGGATGGGACCAGAAAGTTCAAGAGGCATGTCAAAGCTATTTTGATGAAGACAAAGGTGATGCCACGTGTTCTCTTGGTCAAGAGCCACTATCTTGGCCAGAGATGTTCTTCAGATATCTAGGATGGGTTCAGAAAGTTCAAGAGGCATGTCAAACCGACTTTGATCAAGATAAAGACGGCTTCGTCTTTTCTTCTTGACATGATATACTATCTTGGCCAGAAATGGTTTTCAGATATTTAAAATGAAGTCTTCCACAAGTGGAAAATAAAGTCCAAAGCATCTCAAGAACATGAGGTTGTCTATCATCTCATCTCTCTCTTTCCCCATCTCTATTCCTGCTAACGCCAGTTGTTGGGTTTCTTAGAGTATAGAACAATAGGCTCGGAAAAATCCTTGGAGGTCTTCTTACAATCCAAAATTATCAAAATTGCCTCCAAAACATCAGAGGTATCTTTCCTTGTTGCTGCCACCCCTATTGGTGATCAAGAGGATTGCACCCTCTGTTGGAAAAGCATTAGATTTACAGAGCTGGTTCATTGTAGGAAGTAAAAGCCAGTGAAAACTCTGTAAAATGCTTTTTTTTTTTTGGTTTCAGATCGATTTGGTAAGAAAGGTGGAAATTAAGATGGCCCTTCTTCTGCTCAACCTTTGTTTATTTTCAGGAGCATAATTTATCATTATTTTATAAATAATGATATTTATCCGCCTTCCGCGCGTGTGCCCAGCCTCCAAAACGTGCCTAAATAGGGTGGCATAGGGACCCACCCAAGATAGATTTCCCCTACCGATTTGGGCAAACTGATCCAAACCGGCTGAATATCACCTCTGACATATACCTCCCAATCGTCTTGTTTGTTCGGCCCTCCCCATCTCAGCATTTCCAGTCACCCTGGAAAGGAAGTCCATCGTACCTCTTCTATTAAGTAAGGAAAGCAAAATAGGACTTCTGAAGAGCAAAAGACAATGAAGAAAACCAACCCTGGTCCTTGTGCCTGTGACTCCATCATTTATTTACTGTAAATTCTAGCCAGTCATCACATCCGAAGACAGATTTCATATACACATATAAATTCAGACATATGAGAAATCTGTCTTTGGATAGACACAACAGAAGTTCAAAGAATTATGTGCGATCGATGAATGTTTTATGTCCCTCTAATTATTTGAACTTCCACTGTTCTAACTCATCTACAAAGGGAGACGCTTGTTCCTAAAAACATTTCCGGTGCACCACGGCAGGTCCAAATTCATGGTAATCGTTCAAGGTGACCCACATCTGTCTGAACGCCGTTAAGCAAGTCAATATGGAGGCCCCAATCCACACGCAATACTTCCTTTCCGGAGGAGCGATGATCCTCACCGATATCCCTAGAGGTACCTGAAGTTGCATCTCTTGCAAGATGCGCTCATCCAGCCCACAGAACAACGTCGATCCTCCCGAAAGGAGGACATTGCCGTAAAGATCTCGTCGGACGTCGATGTCGCATTTCATGATGCTGTTGAAGATCATTCGGTGGACTCCCGGCGCATCGATGCCGATGTCGGTGGGGGCGAAAAGGGCTTCTGGAGCTCGGAAGAGTTGACTCCCGATTTGGATGACGTTTCCGTCGGGTAACTTGTACTCTCTGAGGAGATACTCTGGCTTAGTTTTCATTTCTTGGATGGGATCTAACGCTACATAACACAGCTTCTCCTTGATGTCCTTCACAATTTCTCTTTCGGCCGTGCTGACGAAGGAATGCCCGCTCTCGAGAAGAAGCCTCATGAAGTATTCAGTGATGTCCCTTCCAGCGACGTCCAACCTGGAGACCGCGTGGGGCAAGCAGTACCCTTCATAGATAGGAACCGTGTGGGTGACCCCATCTCCGCTGTCCATGACTATGCCGGTGGTACGGGCTGATGCATAGAGTGCCAGCGTGGCTTGGACGGCCACATACATCGCCGGGACCTTGAAGTTCTCGAACATGATCTGAGTCATCCTCTCCCGATTCTGGAGGGGATTCAGAGGAGCTTCGGTCAACAACACGGGCCTCTCGCTGGACTTGAGCCTCAATTCGCAGTCATAAACGTGCCTCCAGATCCGTTCCATGTCATCCCAAGAGGTCACAATGCCGTGATCGATGGGATAATTCAAGGATAAAACACCTCGTTTGGACTGAGCTTCTTCTCCAATGTAATATTCCTTCTGGCCTGCTCCGAGCATTGTGGCTTTGGCTTTCGAACGGCCCACGATGGCTGTGATGACTGACCTCGGGGCGCTATCTCCGGCAATGCCAGCTTTGCACAATCCGGATCCGTTGTCGAAGATCACAGCTGGGATATCTAAAAATCTGGGATCGGACATTCCGTAGACTGTTCCTTGCTCACCTGGAGAAACGGTCTGGATTGGAGGCCGCTTAGAATGCTTCAAAGGAAAGGTTCTAGAGCAGTGATGTCACACACACTATTTCTTCAAAGGAGGCAGCTTGGGAACTGGAAAGATGCTACTCCCAATGTTAATGACACAATAACAAAGTTGGAAGGGACCTCAGAGGTCTTCTAGTCCAACCCCCATCTCAAGAAGGAGACCCTATACCATTCCGGACAAATGACTGTCCAATCTCTTCTTGAAGAGCCCCCACAACTTCTGAAAGCAAGCCGTTCCAACGATTAATTGTTCTCGCTGTCAGGAAATTCCTCCTTATTTCTAACCCATCTCTTTTTGATTAGTTTCCATCCATTGCTTGTTGTTGTGCATCATTGATTAGGTGTTAACAAAATATAGTGGTACCTCATACCAGGGGTGAAATCCAGCAGGTTCTGACAGGTTCTGGAGAACCGGTAGTGGAAAATTTGAGCAGTTTGGAGAACCCGTAGTGGAAATTTTGAGTAGTTCGGAGAACCGGCAAATACCACCTCCGGCTGGCCCCAGAGTGGGGAGGGAATGGGGATTTTGCAGTATCCTTCCCCTGGAATGGGGTGGAAATGGAGATTTTGCAGTAACCTTCCCTTGGTATGCCCACCAAGCCACGCCCACAGAACCAGTAGTAAAAAAAAATTGGATTTTGCCACTGCCTCATACTCAACGGCATCAAAACGTTGATACTGAATGATGACGTGAAAATGTTGTCCCAATACTCAGCATTTGTTTAGTACTCAATGTGCTGCTATAGGAAGAGCGGCGCGGCTGCAGGGAACGGATAGGAAGTCGGCCACGCTGGGAAGGTTGCTGACATAGGTAGAGGGACAGACCATCCAGTTGTGTGCAAGGAGTATAAATCCTTCCATTCCCCACCATTTAGTCAGAGCTGAAGAAGATTCCTGGATGAGAAGGGAAACATTTTCAAAGAACTAATTAACGCCAAATACCAGGATGCCCTCTGTAAAGGGTTGATGTCTAGATGAAGGCACCACACCGACAATCTTATGGGAAAGGGAGAACTTCAGAAGAAGAGTAGCCAAAAGAAGGGAACGCAGAAAGGATTCCAGGAAGGAGAAAAGACGAATTCAAATAGAACCAGTTTTACTTCTTAGCTGCCCTGGGGCAGAGAGTTCATTTCCAACCTCTGCCTCTTTCTTCTCCTGGATCAATGCAATTTATTTCCATGATTCTTTTGCTGTTTTTTGTTTTTTTTAAAAAAAAAAACCATTGAAACCAATGGCCCAGTTAATGACAATCGCAAAGGGAAACTCATAACTGGTCTCAGGGTTATATTTTAACTGATTCTGCTCAGGGCTGTGAACGCATAAAATCTATCTGATCCTTTGGGGTGGGGGCGAAAGAGGGGATGATATGTGATTTCCAGGACTTTAATTCTAGGTTATATTTTTTTTCTTTTTTTAAACTATGTTGTGGAAAGGTGCCAAAGATGGTGAGGTTGAGAGACCAAACCAAACTATAATTGTATTAAATTAATAAATACAATTTAATTTAAGGGGAAATAAAATAAGAAGGGCCTTAAATGAAATAAGGACAGGAAATAAAATAAGAAGTTCCTTAAATTAAATAGCAAATCCATGATCTCATTCAGTTCAATAAGAAAATTTTAGGTGGTCCTCAATTTACAACGGTTCATTTAGTGATTTGCCCGAACCGGGCTGAACCGGCTGAATTAAACCTCTGCTTATAACCATTGCTCCATCCTCATAGTAACTCGATCAAAATTAAAACGCTTGGCAACTGACTCACATTTACGACGAAGTGTCCCGGGAAGGGGGGGCGTGTCACGTGATCCCCTTTTGCAACCTGACCAGTAAAGTCAGTTAGGGGGGAAGCCAGATTCACTTAACGACCGAAGGGTCGTAAAATGGGACAAAATTCATTTAGCGAATGTCTCACTTAGGAACAAAAAACAAAAGGGCTCAACGGTGGACACAAGTCGAGGACTACCTCTAATGATAAAGTTGATATGAAATAAAAATTATACCCCCCCTCCCCCCCAAAAAAGCATATTTGCAGATTGATGTTTAGGGGGAAGATTTTACTAATATTAGTGGCGTTACATTAAGTAAAAAGTAATCATATAATAAAGTGAAATAAAGCACATTTGCAGATAAAGAGAAGAGAAAATAAGGATAATAATAACAACATTTTTAAATGTTCAGTTGACTGAGTTTCATGTTTAATGAATAAAAGAGATGATGATAACGATGACAATAATAATAATAATAATAATTGCACAAGAACAAGCAGAACAAACTAATGCCAGTAAAGCAAAGATACAAAAATCCACCGACAATCCAAACTGCCAACTTTGCAACAACAAAGTAGAAGCTGTTTCACACTTAATACTTAACACTTAAATTTTAAAAATAAATAAATAAATAAATAAATATGTGAATGCAGCAAAATCGCACAAACGGATTACAAAGCTAGACACGACCGAGTTGCTAAAATTGGTCCACTGGTCATTATGTAAAAAATACGACTTTCCTGTATCCGAAAAGCCATGGGAACATAAAGTGGAAAAAGTTATAGAAAATGAGAAGGTGTGAAGATCTTGTGGGACTTTCGAATACAGACGGATCGTTACTTGGAACGCAACACGCCAGATATCACAGTTGTCGAAAACCGAAACGTACAATTGATTGACATCGCAGTACCAGGAGACGCCGGAGTCGAAGAAAAAGAACTGGAAAAGAAATCACGAAATATCACAACCTGGCCATCAAAACTACACGGCTATGAATGAAACATGCCACAGTGATACCCATTGTCATCGGGGCACTTGGTACCACATCCAAGAATTTTATAACATACATCAGCAAATTGCAGCTTCCTGCAATGACACCAGCGGAACTGCAAAAAACTGCGCTACTCGGAACATCGTACATCTTAAGAAGGTACTTGGTTGATCCCTAGGACGCTGGCAGCAACCCGTATCAACCATTAGCACCAGTCAACGGTATTTGTGATGCATTTTTGAATATTCAGTTGACTGAGTTTCACGTTTAATGAATAAAGTAAATAATAATATTAATCGTGGAATGAGAACGCTTCAACCCCTAAACTTACTTGTAGCCCAAAATCAAGGTCTAGAGCGGTATACACTCGTTGCAGATGGAAATATAGGAATGAAATTATGAAATTAAATTAAAGAATGAAATTAATTATAGAAGGTTTGGGGTGGTGTGTGTGTGAGTTTTGCCTGGTTTAACCTTTTATTTTACCTGTATCATTTTTTATTTCCAGCGGTTGGTTCTCACCCTCAATTGGGCTTTAGGAAAATTACCCAGCCTGGGTGACGAATATAAACTAGGACCAGAATATTTTTAAAAATAAAAAAAAAAAAAAAGGCCCAGCGGAATCGATCATGAATGGTTCTCGCAAGTCTATTTTAATTGCTTTCCTCCATCGCCTGAAGTTACGGGCAACTTCAAAGAAAAGCTGGCCTTCCATAATCAGAATCATTTTTCCAGGGAAGCGGCCCAAGGAGCAGCATTTCCTTCAAAGAAGTGGCCAACTCGAAGTAAGGACTTGGTTGAAAGATACGAGATCAAACACAGACGCCCTCCAAAAATCTTGAACTTTGGGTGAGGTTCCAAGGAGAAGTAAGGTAGCTACCGAACTGCCTGCGTCTCATTTTTGAACCCAGGGGATTCTGTTCGCACCATTCAAGACGTTGTTATCTATTTTGAGAAGCTTCTTAGAAGTTGTCCACCGTCCTCCTGCCTAAGAGTGAGTGGATGGGCGGCTCGCCCAAAGCGATCCGAACCGGCTCGTCCAAAGCGATCCGAACCGGCTCGTCCAAAGCGATCCGAACCGGCTCGTCCAAAGCGATCCGAACCGGCTCGTCCAAAGCGATCCGAACCGGCTCGTCCAAAGCGATCCGAACCGGCTCGTCCAAAGCGATCCACCACCTCTGAATCACATGCTTTGCGGTGATCGCGTGATGCGAACTGGTGGTAAAACTGATTCGAACCCATCACTGCTCTGAATGTATATGTGGGGAAAACCTGGGAAAAAAGAGACACAGCCCGAGGGGATGGTTAGATAAGAGACAGCGTAGCCTGCAGCTGTATAATGGCTGGAGAAAAAGGCCCAGAAGGGACCTTCCCTCTTTTCTTTTTCTCAGCCTATACATATAGCCCTCGACTTAATAACCACAATGGAGCCCCAAATTTCTGTTGCTAAGCAAGACGTTTATTAAGTGAGCTTCATCCCCTTTTACCACCTTCCTTGGCATTGTTGTTAAGCAAATCACGGAAAAAGGGAGGGAGGGAGGGAGGGAGGGAGGAAGGAAACTTACTTACTTACTTTCTCCCTCCCTCCCTCTCTCCTTCCCTCCCTTCTCCTTTCTTCCCTCTTCCATCTCTCCCTTTTTTCTTCTCTGCCTCCCTTCCTCCTTCCCTCCCTCCCTCCTTCCTTCCCTTCTTTCTTTCCTTCCTCCTTCCTCCATCCCTCCCTCCTTCCCTCATTTTCTTCTCTGCCTCCCTCCTTCCCTCTCCCCTTTTTCTTTCTTCCCTCCCTCCTGCCCCTTTCCCTTTTTCCTCCTCCCTCTTTCCCTCCCTTCCCCCCTTCCCTTCGCCTTCCCTCCCTCCCTCCCTCCCTCCCTATTTTCTTCCTCCTCCCCTCCCTCCCTCCCCTTCCTAATAACCTGTTTAGAAAGAAAATTAAGGGCTAAAAGAGAATTCTCTGAACAGAGAGCAAAATTGGGAATAGGGGGCAAATGGAGGGACATTTATTTCTCTACCCCCAAAACATCCACACCAGAGGGGAAGAGAGAGGAGTGGGGGGAAACAAATTATAAACCGCAGAATTAAAATGATATAGAGAAAGAAGATGGAGGGAGCACCCCCCTCCCCGAAGCCCAACCCTATAGACTTATCCTTTTATGGGAAACTTAAATTACTAACTTGGTAACTTGCAAATCCCCCAGGCTTCCAGAGACAAGGTCATCTACTTCTTGAAACTCATTCCGTCCATCCACTATCTCTGGAGGGGAAGCGTTGGCTCTAATCGCACCACGCAGAAAATAATAATAATAAAAAAAATGTTTTCTCCTCCAGAACAAACAAACAAGGTGGTAAAACTCCAAGGAGCTCCGATTTAATTCCACAGAATTTAGGAACAAACAGAAGGAGTGGGGTGGACTCCAACTGCACATATTTATGTCTCACTTTGGGGGAAAGTTTGCGAGTTTTTTTCTTCCTCCTCCTTTTGACGTTGCGCGAAGTCCAAGACGGAATATTATTTGAATACCACACTTGGCTGACGGCGTACGTGTTTGTGGTCCTCCCACGCGAGCCACACGCGAAGGGTTTAGAAGTGGTGGTTTTTTCGATTTTGGCAAGATGGGTGGATTTCAACTCCCAGAATTCCCTGGGCGGTGTATGTGGAATTCCCCCAGGGAATTCTGGGAGTTGAAGTCCAACCCATCTTCAATTTGCCGTGTTTGGTAAACTTTGATTTGGAGACGATCAGACACTCTTCCTGTCGACCCCCTGTTTCTCCATGTGGGTCGTCCTCGATTTACAACAACGACTGGGACTAGCGTTTCCGCCGTTAACCAAGGCCGTTGTTAAGTGAGCGGCAGCTGATTTTAGGCAAAGTTGTCACAAAATGACGATCTCATCCACATCTGAAACACATGCCGGTTACCAAATGGCCAAAATTTTGATAGTGTTACCGCGGGGAGAGATGCTGTGACGGTCATAAGTACGAGGAATCGAGTAATACCCACCCAAATTGCTGTTTTTGCTGTCGGTGGAGTTTTGCGGGAGGAGAGGTGCCACGGCTTCCCAACACTCCTTAAGTAAACACGGGCTTTGCTATAATTTTCCTTTCCTTTCTTTTCTTCTTTTCCTTCCTTTCTTCTCCTCTCCTCCCCCTTCCCTCTACCTACCATTCCTCTCTTCCCCTCCCCTCTTCCTTCCCTTTCCTCTCCTCTTTTCCCCCTCCCCTCTTCCTTTCCTTTTCTCTCCTCTCCTCCCCTCTTCCTTTCCTTTCTCCTTTCCTTTCCTTTCCTTTCCTTTCCTTTCCTTTCCTTTCCTTTCCTTTCCTTTCCTTTCCTTTCCTTTCCTTTCCTTTCCTTTCCTTTCCTTTCCTTTCCTTTCCTTTCTTCCCTTCCCTTCCCTTCCCTTCCCTTCCCTTTCCTCCCCTTTCCTCCCCTCCCCTTCCCTTCCCTCCTCTCCTTTCTTCCTTCCCTTCCCTTCCCTTCCCTTCCCTTCCCTTCCCTTCCCTTTCCTCTCCTTCCCTCCCCTCTTCCTTTCCTTTCCTTTCCTTTCCTTCTCTTCCCCTCCCCTCCCCTCCCCTTCCTTTCCCACCATGGCGACACTCCAGCTCCCTCCAGTTTCAAAAGGGGCAGCGCCTGGGGAAAGCTTTTCCAAAGATGTTTACTTAGCCCTTTTCTAAATGTTTAAAATCTCCCGGCCAAATGAAAAACCCAAACCATTAGCATCTTTCCTCGCTTGGATTTCTGGCTGAAGGTAGAAACCTGACTCTCTAAAAATAGGATTTGGAGAGCTTGCTACCATCTCCTGCAGGTGAGAAAGGGCAGGAAGCTGTGAGCCAAGCCTACGGGACTCTCTTCGGAAGGCCAGCTGGGAAGATACGTGTTAGTTTGGGGGATGCTTCTGTGCCCCCAATACTCATCCTCTCCCCCCCCCCCCGCCACCCCGAGCACTTGTGGATCTAATTCTAATTCAGGCATTGTTCTTCACCATGGACAGCCTGGAAAAAGACCAATTCGAAAGAACCGAATACCAGAATCCAGAAAGTAGTGAATGTGATTTCACTCAACTAGGATTGCAGAAAAATCTTGGTTACGTAGGAAAAACCTGGCTAAAAGAAAAACATAGTCTTTTTTGCTTTCAATAGGATTTCTATTTCAATAGGATTTCAATAGGATTTCTATTTTTGCTTTCAATAGGATTTCTATTCTATTTTTTTGCTTTCAATAGGATTTCTATTCTATTTTTTTGCTTTCAATAGGATTCCTATTGCACCGCGGCAGTTTTTTAAGATGGGAGGGGGCAGGCTCCAAACTCCCAGAATTCCCCAGCGATCGGCGTTTTGAGAAACGGTTCTACCTTGCACGGAGCAGCGAGACAACGGTAAGTAACCAGAGACAGATTGAGGGTCTCTCTCTCACACACACACACAGAGACAGACAGACACACCCTGTGCTTCCAACTTGCCACCAACAGAAGACCAGGATAAATTTCAGCCCCCAGAATTCTTGGTGGCCCATGCTGGCTCTGGGAATTCTGGGAATTGAAGTCCACACGTCATAGGACATAGAATCATAGGGGTGGAGCCTCAGTTAGATAGAGGCTCTATCTAACCGAGGAGATTAGATATCGATATCTATCTATCTATCTATCTATCTATCTATCTATCTATCTATCTATCTATCTACCTACCTACCTACCTACCTACCTACCTACCTACCAGTCTACCTACCAGTCTATCTATCTATCTATCTATCTATCTATCTATCTATCTATCTATCTATCTATCTACCTACCTACCTACCTACCTACCTACCTACCTACCTACCTACACACCCACCCACCCACCTACCTACCTACCTACCTACCATCCTATCTAACTACCTACCTATCTACCATCCATCCAATCTGTCTACCTACCTACTACCATCCTCCTATCCTATCTATGTATCTACTCACCTATCTACCTACCATCCTATCTATCTATCTACCTACCTACCATCCTGCCTGCCTGCCTGCCTGCCTGCCTGCCTATCTATCTATCTATCTATCTATCTATCTATCTATCTATCTATCTATCTATCATCTATCTATCTATCTATCTATCTATCTACCTACCTACCTACCTACCTACCTACCTACCTACCTACTTACCATTCTATCTATCTATCTATCTATCTATCTATCTATCTATCTATCTATCTATCTACCTACCATCCTACCTACTTACCTACCGACCTACCTACCTACTATCCTCCTATCTCTCTCTCTCTCTAATCTATTCTATCTACCCTATCTCTCTCTCTCCCTACCTACCTCTCCTTCCTTCCCTACCAACCATATCTATCTATCCATCCATCCATTTACCTACCTACCTACCTACCTACCTACATACATACATACTTATATACCTGCCAGTCACATGATGTGTACAAATTGTGTCTGGCTTGCTTGTTTGCTTATTAATTGATCGATTGATTGGACTGCTATCTGTCTTCCCGATTGTACCTTGTTCTCCTTTTATCTACTGGGAGACAGTGTGTACTCAAGATTTGCACACCCGTCTCACTCATACAATTAAAACCAGTTTCCCCACCTTCTTCTCATAATTATGAGGACAAGGTCCACCCCAGTGGGAAGTGCAACTGTCTTTTACTCAAGCAAATTGTGCTGGATATATTTTAAGCAGAAGGGGAAACATAATTAAATGGGATATTAAATTTGGAAAAAAAAAGTGCCTTTAGGATGATCTTTTGAAGATATCTGATCTCTGTCTGCCCCAGAGGCCTCTCTGTATTTATAGATTTATTGTCAATTTTTAAAAAAAAATGTAGAACAGTTTGTTGAATAGCAAAAATATACACCAGTGAGTGGCAATAAAGATTCCAACTCTATGCTGCCCCTAGTGGACAGTTGATTTCACACTCTGAGAAATACCCTTAAATACAGTGTATTGTACTTTATAAATGTACTGTAAATATACTTATATATAATGTAAACAAATCCACCCTTCCCTTTTTTAACAAGGTTGGCTTGCATAATATTTTAGGTGTGATTGAGCGTTAAAATAAAATTACATCTTTGTTTTTTCAAAAAGCCGCACGGCGGATGGCAATTAATCACAGATTTAGCTGGAGACTCTATAACTCTTCCAGGAAAAATCTATACAGAAAAGGAAAAAACCTAAAACCCCAGATATTAAATACAGTGAATAAAACCCCAGGTAATAATTAAAAAAAATACAATATTTTGAGATTTTACTAACATTTCAAAACTGAATTTTACAGGAATAAAAAGGTTTATATTCCATGTATTACGCATTAAACCGAGCCCATCTTTTTTGCCAGTCATAAAAATAATTCAACAGAGATCCTACAGTTTTCCCATAATGAGTTAGGAAACGCTATTTCCTTTGCGTTAAGGAACAGCTACGGTTGACGTATTGGATACAGAGATGGGTGAAAAAAAAAACCCTCATTCTGGGTATTTCTTGAGGGTTTGAAATAAACGCCGAGGTTTTAGGTTTTTTTTTCAACACAGAAAAAGTTGAAATGACCCGTTTTGTTTGTCCAACTGGCCAGGATTTGTACAACTTGGAACTGGTTGACCACAGCATGAGCTATTTAGCAGTTCAAACAGTCTTTCCCCTTTCTGTCCACTGCTGTCCAACATGCTGAGTAAGAACACGAGATTGAGAATTTTCGTTCGAGTTTGCTTGACGGTGAATTGCCATTGCAAGGAGTGCTTTTTTTTCTTTTTTCTTTTATTCAAAAGAAAGTTAAAACACAGAACCAGGGGTATATTCACTTACTTTCCCTACCAATTTGCAAATGTGGCTTTCACGCATGTGTACGGCTTGAAAACTTGCCTAAATAGGACAGCACAGCACCGGGGCAGCTGGCACAGGTCGCTACTATCGGTACCGGTGAACCGTTTCAAACCGGCTGAATATCACCTCTGCACAGAACCCTCCCCCCCAAAAAAGACGAAAAACCAAAAACCGAAACACAAAACAATCGAGACATTTTTAAAAAGTGCATCGAAAGGAAAAGAAAGTTTACAAAGTTTTTAAAATTTGGCCAGAAGCATAGTTTTGCAAATTGATTCCTTTGTATTTTCCTTCTGACAAGAATATAAAGCGAGACCACATAACCTGCAATTAATTTTTTTATGTTTAATTCGGGGGCTGTTGAGAGCCGATTTATGTGGCTCTGTAGCAGTGTTTCTCCAGTTTAAAAGACGGGTGGACTTCGACTCCCAGAATTCCCTAGTCCTCATTCAGAATTCTGGGAGTTGAAATCCACGCAACTTAAAAGTTGCCAAGTTGGAAAAATGCTGTTCTCTCATGGTGTTTCTCAACTTTGGCAAGTTGAATATATGAGAATTTCAAGCCACAGAGTTCCCCCATGCTGGCTGGGGAATTCTGGGAGTTGAAGTCCACCAGAGATGGTATTCAGTCGGTTCGGGCGAAACGGCAGTAAGAAAATGTGAAACCCAACACTGAAGTCCACGCATCTCAACTTACAAGTGGTTGAGAAATACCATTCTATAACAGCAATCTCTTTTTCCTGGAGGACCTTCTGCCTCCGATCCAGAAACTCCCTGCCATGTGATTAGCTTCGTGTTTTTATATAACACAATTGTCCAGTTGACAATCGTTTCATCCAAATTGGATGTTTGGCTGATTGAAATCAGCCTTCTGACTCTCACTCAGCCAACCGAATTACTCCATTCACACGATGAATTAATCCCTCCTTGATTTAGTTTGCCCTGTGAATAAGAGCAAGGGGGTGTGTGTGTGTGTGTTTAATTTGAAATTTCCCCCTTCCGTTTTCTCTTTCCTTTCCCATTTTTAAATTTTTTTTTTCAATGAATTCCCCAAATGGGTGGAGATGCTGCCCTTCCGTACGACGAAACATGCCTGGGATGTTGGAAACAGAAGGAAAGAATTATTCCTTGGATGCGGTGGAGAAAAAAAAAATAAAAATCTTGCATTTCGTTTTGGTTGAAAGGTTCAGATGGCAACGGATAAGAGGCGCTTTTGTCTGAAATCCCAGAGAATTCCTGCCAAGGTGGGCAATATGTAAACAAGGTTGCTCCTGATGTAGATTTACCAATAAATAACATTCCACACTTAAGAATAATGTTTCCAGTCTTGGAGAGGAGTCTTTTCTGAGCCTGCGTTTGGCTCTTCGCAAGACACACCACATTAAAGCCAGCAAAATAGGAACCATAACATCAAACATTGAGAGATTATTCGAAGTTACAATAGCACCGGAAAAAGTGACTTAGGATCGGTTTTCACACTTATGACAGTTGCAGTGTCCCTATGGTCCAAATTCGGCTGCTTGGCAACTGTATGACTCGTATTTATGACGGTTGCAGTGTCCTGGGGTCATGTGATCCAATTATTCTTGAAAAACATGGAAGTGAATCTGTCTATACTATTGTCCTTCTTCTCACTCTCCTTCCTTCCTTCCTTCTCTCCTGTGTGCCTGACTGCCTCTCTCCCTTTCTTTCCTTCTTTCTTTCCTTCCCTCCTTCCCTCCCCCATCTTTCTTTCCTTCTTTCCTTCCTTCCTTCCCTTCCTCCCCTTCCTCCTGCCTGCCTGCCTCTCTCTCCCCCTTTCTTTCTTTCCTTCCTTCCCTCTCTTTTCCTTCCCTTCCTCTTTCCTTCCTGCCACCTTCCTCCCTCCCTCTCTCCCTTTTCCTTCCTTCCATCCTTCCTTCTCTCCCTCCCTCTTTCTTTCTTTCCTTCCTTCCCTCTCTTTTCCTTCCTTCCTTCCTTCCTTCCTTCGTTCCTTCCTTCCTTCCTTCCTTCCTCTCTCCCTTTTCCTTTCTTTCCTTTCTTCTTCCCATCCTTCCATCCTGCTTGCGTCTCTCCCTCTTTCCTTCCTTCCTTCCTTCTCTCCTTCCTCCCTCAACTTCCTTCCTTGCTCCACTCCACTCCGCTCCGCTCCGCTCCACTCCATTCCTCCTTTCTTTTATCCTTCCACCCATCCCATCCTTCCACCTTTCCTCTTCCCCGTCCATGTAGCTCCTTCTCTATTAACTTTTTCTCTGTGGGTAGAAGAACCCAGTTAGAAAATGTCTGCACACCCTTGGAAGTGTAATTTAGCCCCAATAATTTATCAGACAACGCCCCCCCCTCCCCCAGTTAGAATAATAATACAGGGAGGAGAAAAATCAATGGAATAATGACATTCCAAACTCCTAATAAACAGATGCAACGGAGCCCTCGTTATCCCAAGGCCTTTGGCTGAGCAGCAGGAGAGATTAATGGCAAATCAATATATTCCTGAGCGGGTTTTGAACACTCGAAGTTCATGAGGCCGAGCTAAAGCTGTAAAACAGCACCTCCTCTTGGCACAACCCGGGAACAACACGACGTTCGTACCGAACTGTCTTCCCAGCCTACTCAAAACGGGTTTATGAATAAGCCACAATCTAATTCACTGCGGGTTTTTGAGTTAATTTCAAACGCTGATTCAGAGAAAAGCCCGATTGAATCATCGGATCAAGTAATACCACTCTATAAAGCCCTTAGTAAGGCCACACCTAGAGTCCTGCACCCAGTTTTGGTCCCCACACTATAAAAAAGAGGTGGAGACTCTAGAAAGAGTCCAGAGAAAGGCAACCAAGAGGATTAGGGGACCGGAGGCTCAAACATACGAGATGAATGGTTGCAGGAACTGGGCAGTGAAGAAAAGGACCAGGGGAGACAGGAGAGCAGTCTTCCAATATTTGAGGGGCTGCCCCAGAGAGGAGGGGGTCAAGCTATTCTCCAAGGCACCCGAAGGCCAGACAAGGAACAATGGATGGAAACTGACCAAGGAGAGATTCAACCTGGAAATAAGGAGGAATTTTCTGACAGTGAGAGCAATCAATCGATGGAACAGAAGTTGCCTTCGGAAGTCGTGGGAGCTTCATCCATGGAAGCTTTCAAGAAGAGACTGGACTGTCATTAGTCAGAAATGGTGTACGCAGTGTCTCCTGCTTGGTTGGCGGTTGGACTAGATGACCTCCAAGGTCCCTTCCAACTCTGTTGGAATCTGAATCTGATTTCAGAATAGCAGGATAGTAGCGAAGGCTTGAACATGAAACGCAACTGTAGGGCCGGGAGGGACTTCGCTGGTCTTCAAATCCAGGGGTCTGCAAACGCTTAAACACTCAAAGAGCCATTTGGACCCGTTTCCCACAGAAAAGAAAACACCGGGAGCCACAAAACCTGGGTGGGCGTGGCCAACTCGATGTCACTCACTTCCACCAGTCAGATGACACCCCCTAGCCACGCCTACCCAGCCAATCATTAGGACAAAGAACCAGTTGTTAAAAAACACCGAGAATCCCAAAATCCTTTTGACGTATCTCTCTCTCCCCTCCCTCCCTCTCTCTCTGTATCTCTCTATGTCTTTCTCTATCTCCCTCTCTCTCTGTATCTCTCTATGTCTTTCTCTCTCTCCCCCTCTCTCTCTGTATCTCTCTATGTCTTTCTCTCTCTCTCCCTCTCTGTATCTCTCTCTGTCTCTCTCCCTCTCTCTCTGTATCTCTCTATGTCTTTCTCTCTCTCTCTGTATCTCTCTCTCTCTCTCTCCCTCTCTCTCTGTATCTCTCTATGTCTTTCTCTCTCTCTCCCTCTCTCTCTCTGTATCTCTCTCTGTCTCTCTCTCTCTCTCTCCCTCTCTCTCTGTATCTCTCTATGTCTTTCTCTCTCTCTTCCTCTCTCTCTCTGTATCTCTCTCTCTCTCTCCCTCCCTCTCTCTCTGTATCTCTCTATGTCTTTCTCTCTCTCTTCCTCTCTCTCTGTATCTCTCTATGTCTCTCTCTCTCTCTCCCTCTCTCTCTGTATCTCTCTATGTCTCTCTCTCTCTCTCTGTATCTCTCTATGTCTCTCTCTCTCTCCCTCTCTCTCTGTATCTCTCTGCCTCTGCCTTGACCACTTCTCCATTCCTCACCGTCGCCCTTACCTTCTCAGGCCAGGCGAGGAGTGACTGGGAGGGGAGGCTGAGAGGTGGGGCCAGCCAGCGGTGGGATCACCTGAGAGGGAGCCACTGCAGAGGGCCGAAAGAGTCACAAGTGACTCCAGAGCCACAGGTTGCTGATACCTGTTCTAGTCCAATACACCTGTTCAAAACAGGAGCCTTACACCATCTCAGTCAAATGGTTGTCTTATCTTGAGTATGCATAGAAACTGCAAAAACTGATTCCGAAGCATCTTTAAGTGTGAAAAACGGTCCTCGGTCCATTTTTTCCCGAGTGCCATTGAAACTTTGAACCGTCACTAAATGAACCGTCCTAAATTGAGGACTTGCTTGTATTTCAGCAACTTTGCCTAACTTTTTCATCCCCTGCCCTTTCTGGCACCTTTTTTTTTTTTTTGCTTTTTTTCCTTTTAGCGTGTATTTTTCTCCTCCTTTCCCACTTTCTAAAAGAATTAACTCTTATCTGCAAGTGATTTAAACTGCCAGCTCGGTATGTCTAAAGCTAACCAAATAAGTTGTGTTTTAGGAAAATCATTAACTCCTCGGAGAGGGCAGGAGGAGACTGAGTTTCTCTCCCCTTCGGTGGAAGGGCAAATAATAAAAAATATTGTCGTTTCCTTGCAAAAGAATTTTTTTCCTCGCCTCTCCCACACACACACACACACTCTATTTTCTGTTCAAGAAATGGACTTTTTGTTAAAAGTCTTGAAAATATGGAAATATAGATCCTTGCATGCTTGGAATGAGTATTTTAAAACCCATTTTAGACAATCCATACCCATGTTTTGCAGTCTGAATGAGCTTCCCACCCCAATTTGGGGGAAAAAAAAACCCCAAAGAAAATACAAAATTCAGGGAGTCCTTGCCTTAACAACGGTTCGTTTAGTGACCGCTCAAACCTGCAGCGCCACTGAAAAGTGGGACTTATGACCATTTTTCATAGTTACGACCTTTTTTGGATCCTTGTAATCAAAATTCAAAGGCTTGGAAAATTCAGACGCTTGGAAGATTCAGACACTTGGCCACTGACTCGTATTTACAACGGTCGCAGTGTCCCGGGGGTCACGCGATCCCCCTTAGAGAGCCTGGATAGCTCAGCAGACTAACGCATTGTGCATTGTGATTAACTCCAGCTGCCTGCAATGACTGTAAGTTCGAATCTCCCCAGGCTCAAGGTTGACTCAGCCTTCCATCCTTTCTAAGGTAGGTCAATTGAGGACCCAGTTTGTGGGGGCAATAAGCTGACTTTGAATAAAATATACAAAAAAGTATGAAGGCTATTGCTTAGCGCATTGTAAGCTGCCCTGAGTCTCTGGAGAAGGGCGGCATATAAATCAAATTTAAATAAAATAAATAAATAAATAAAATAAATAAAAAAATAAATTTTGTGATCTTCTAACCAGCCAAGTCAACAAGGAAGCCAGATTCATTTAACAACCGGGTTACCAACTTATCGACTGCAGTGACCCACTTAACAACGGTGGCAAGGAAGGTCGTGAAAAATGGGGTGAAACTCACTTAACGACTGTTCTCAGTCAACAACAGAACAAGTTGGGCTCCATTTTGGTCATAAGTCGAGGACTTCCTGTACAAAATTGGGCTTCCGATCTGAAGTTGTTTCGATGTTGTGTCTGATTGTCAAATCATTCCACTACGAATGATGGCCGATTCGAAGTATAAAATTTATGCTGGTGATAAGGTTCTTTCTTTCTTTCTTTCTTTCTTTCTTTCTTTCTTTCTTTCTTTCTTTCTTTCTTTCTTTCTTTCTTCCTTCCTTCCTTCCTTCCTTCCTTCCTTCCTTCCTTCCTTCCTTTCTCTCTCTCTTTTTCTCTCTTTTCTCTCTCTCTCTCTCTGTTTCTTTCTTTCTCTCCGGAGAGGAATAATTCGTTAATTGCAGTACTTTTTTCACTTCGGCTGGCACTTCGGGCATCTCATTTTGCAGGAAGGGAAAATTTAAATAATAATAATAATAATCAGAAAACTTTTACATTAGATTTCAAGCCCCTGTTCATTAGACACCCCTCCCTCTCCCCTCCCTCCCCCCCCACCCCCCCAAGTAGGGAAAAATAGCACTCTTGGCAAATGGGCAAATTACTGTAATTTGTAATTATCAGCTTCGGTGTTAATGAGGCTTGATTGCAGTGGGAAAAAGCGGTGACTGTACGTGCCACTTAACTGAAGGTTTTTTGGGGGTTTTTTGCGGTTTTAATTTTTTTTTTAAAGCTTTTATTTTTCCTTTTTTTTTTTCCTGCCCTGGGCAAACTCCATTTGAGAGACCTTGCTACCTGGAAACTACATGTAACTTGCAAATCTATTTCTGGGGTCCATTGTATGTTTCCTCTCCCTCCATCTTTTCGCCCCTGGCTGAAATGAGTTTCTTTTCTTACGGTCCACCAATCTAGCTTAATTAATTAAGGAAAGGGGTGTCTAAATTGTTCGGCATGACCTTCTCTTTTTTTCCCTTTCTTTCTTTCTTTCTTTTTCTTTCTTTCTTTTCATTTTTTTTTTAAAAGTAGCATTATTTTTGGGTTAAAACGCTGCGAGGTCTAAATCGTTTCTTGCGTAGCCTTCTGGGATAATGTCCTTTGCAGGGAGAATGAAAGGAAATAATAAAAAGTTTTCCTTTCCTTTTCTTTCTTTCTTTCTTTCATTTTTAGCAAATCATTAAACTCGCCTTTCCATCCCCATCCCTGGCTACCTGGGATGGGAGCACCAAAGGACCTGGGGTTTTGTGGGTGAAGATGTTGCAAATTTCTCCTTGATACCACCTGGTGGGGTTTTCACAGGTCTAATCGAGCTCAAATGGGACATTCCACTTTGGTGTTTAATTGCCTGATTTGCAAAGTTTGTTCATATTTGGGATTCCTGGAGACATGGGGTGGGGAAAGGCAAATCTTTACTTTGGGGGGGGGGGGGAAATGAATGTGTCCGGCTTGCAAGGTAGTCCAGACAAGAATCAAGATTGATTCTGACGAACTAAATCAATGGGAAAACCAGATTGATTTAAAAACCGTGTTGCTAATTTGACAAGTGCCTTGATTCACTTCACAACCGGGCAAGAAAGGTCATGAAGCGGGGCAAAACTCGCTTTGCGACTGCCTCGCTTAGCAATGTAAGTTCTGGGCTCGGTTGTGGTTGTAATTGGGGGATTAGCTGCCGTACCCCTCTCTCCCCTCATCTTTGCAGGCCAAGAAACAAGGGAGAGTCCCTTCTGAGATGCTTCCCACACCCTTTTTTTCTTTCAGGGCTCAGCTGCCTCTTATCTGACCATTGTCTAGTCTGCATCTCTTCCTCCTGTCTCCCAAGGCCATTCCCACATCCCATTACAATATTTCTGCCCCCTCCTCTTTACAGTCAAAGAAACTAGGGAAGGTCCCTTCTGAGATGCTTCCCATGCCCCTTTTCCTTCTCTGGGCTCAGCTGCCTCTTATCTCATCATTGTCTAGGGTATGTTTCTGCTACCAAGCGCGCGCTTCACATGCGTATATGTGCCTGAGGTGCACCCACATAGCGCTAAAAAAGGAATATCTTAAAGTCTTCCGAGTCTGCAAAGGTAAGAAGAACAGCAGGGGGGGACTCCGCTGTGTCACACGATTCAGATTAACTAGAAATCAGGAAATCCAACGATTCTAGCTAATATAAATTGTACGTCACAGCTGATCGTCGCCCAGCTGATTGTCGCAAATACAGGTTCGCCTGAATCGGTAGCATTTTTTACTACCGGTTCACCAAACCAAACTGAGTTGGTAGCATTTCACCCCTGCCACTGACCATCGGATTACCTGATGGAATTACCTTTTCTTTGAGACATAGCATGAGCTCATTCATCGCTTTCTAATTAAATTTGGAATCTCAGCTTTTTAAAAAAAAAAACAGCAAGAAACTAGGGAGGGTCCCTTTTCAGATTCTTCCCATGCCTCTTTTCCTTTTGAAGGCTCAGCTGCCTCTTATCTGATCGATGTTTAGCCTGTGGCTTTTCTTCCTGCTTCCCAAGGTCCTTCGCACAGACCGTGACAATATTTCTGCCCCCTCCTCTTTACAGCCCAAGAAACTAGGGAGGGTCCCTGCTGAGGTGCTTCCCCTTTTCCTGGCTCCACTGCCTCTTATCCAACCAGTGTCTAATCTGCATCTCTTCCTTCTGTCTCCCAAGATCATTGCCACAGACCTCGATATACGTAGTCCTCGAGGTACGACCACAATTGGGAACCAGAATATCGGTTGCTGAGCAAGGCGGGGATGACGTGAATTGATCCTAATTTCGTTTGGGGTTTATAAAGCCCAAAAATCATTTGCAGGAAAGCTTCTCTCAAATCTTTCTTTAACAGGTTTTTAAATCCTTTAAAAAAAAAAAATCAGCCGCCTTCCCAAATAGGAGGAATTGGGTTCCCCATGCCTGCCCACCTCCCAAAAGCAAAAATCCAAGGTTTTGGCAAATGAGCCAAACAAAAGGGGTGTGAAAATACTTAATGGTGCTGCTAAGCGAAGGAATAAATAATAATAAATTTTAAAAATGCCAAGGCACATAATACCATTTGCGCAACTCTTGAGTGAGAGAGAGAGAGAGAGAGGGAAAAAAATGGGTGTTTGAACAGGCTGGGAAGTCAATACCAAACAGTTAATTAAAGAGCAAATTGACTTCCGTCAGCTGCCATTTAACAGGGCCCTGGTAAATATCCTAATAGGGATTTAATGTACTGGATGGAACGGGCATCATTGCCAGAGCCTGAATAAATGGCCAAGCGGCAGCTGAGCCAATCTGAAACTCAAAAAAAAAACAAACAGTTTGCAGAGCGCAGGACTCGGAGGTGCCCCCAAAGATTGGCAACCAAACTGGCGTAACCAACCTGGCACATTATATCTGGGAGAGCTGGATTATTAAGGCATTTTGGGAGCAGAATCAGAACCAGAATAGAGCTGGGAGGGACACTGGAGATCTTCAAGTCCAGCCCTCTGTTCAAACAACCTGTGGCTCCTGAGCTGCATACATCTCTTCGGGCCCTCTGCTGTGGCTCCGTCAGGTGATCACACCACTGGCCGGCCCCACCCCACCCCTCGCCCTCCCCTCCCAGTCACTCCTCCTCGCCTGGCCTGAGAAGGTAAGGGTGACGGTGAGGAATGGAGAAGCGGCCAGGGCAGAGACAGAGAGATACAGAGAGTGGGTGAGAGAGAGAGACATAGAGACATGGGGCTCCCCTTGAAGGACTCCAACTGGTCCAGAATGCAGCCACGCGGGTGATTATGGGTGCGACTTGACGCACCCATGTGACACCTCTCCTGCGCGAGCTGCACTGGCTCCCAGTGGTCTTCCGGGTGCGGTCACCATTTTTAAAGCGCTCCATGGCTTAGGGCCCGGATACCTACGGGATCGTCTTCTGCCACCGATAGCCTCCCACCAACCAACACACTCCCACAGAGAGGGGCTCCTCAGGGTGCCGTCGGTAAAACAATGTAGACTGGCGACCCCCAGGGGGAGAGCCTTCTCTGTGGGGGCACCCGCCCTCTGGAATGAACTGCCTCCCGGGATACGTATGATTCTCGATCTCCGTACCTTTCACCGAGCCCTTAAGACCCAGCTATTTCAACAGGCTGGCTTGGCTGAATAAGAATCTGGATGGGGTATTTTAAATTTGTGGGTTTTTAACGGACAGGGCCAAATTTATTTAATTTGTTTTTAAGTTGTTTTTAAATTTTGTATTTTCATGTGGCTTTATTATGGCTGTACACCGCCCTGAGTTTTTCGGGAGAAGGGCGGTATAAAAATCTAATAAATGAAATGAAATGAAATGAGAGAGATACAGAGAGAGGGGGGGGGAAGAGAGGGAGGGATGAGAGAGAGATGTCAAGAGCCTTGGTGGCGCAGCAGACTAAAGTGCTGTTAAGTAACACTAGCTGCCTGCAATTACTGCAAGTTCGAATCTCACCAGGCTCAAGGTTGACTCAGTCTTCCATCCTTTCGAGGAAGGTAAAATGAGGACCCGGATCTCCGAAGAAGGACGGCATATAAATCGAACCAAATAAATAAATAAATAAATAAATAAATAAATGGATTTTGTGGTTCCCGGTGTTTTTTAACGACTGGTTCTCTGCCCTAATGACCAGCTAGGTAGGCGTGGCTAGGGGAGGTCATGTGACTGGTGGAAGTGAGTGACATCAAAATGGCCACGCCCACCCAGGTTTTGTGGCTCCCAATGTTTTCTTTTCTGTGGGAAACGGGTCCAACTGGCTCTTTGAGTATTTAAGGTGGCAGACCTCTGCCCTTGACCATTTCAATCAATCAATCAATCAATCAGTCAGTCAATCAGTCAACCAGCCAGCCAGTCAGTCAGTCCGTCAGAAAAGAGCCGGAAGGGACCTTGGAGGTCCTCTAGTCCAGCCACCTGCTTAAACAGGAGACCCTAGACCATTTCAATGAATGAATGAATGAATCAATCAATCAATCAATCAGAATAGAGGTGGAAGGGACCTTGGAGGTCTTCTAAAGTCCTCCCCCCCCCCCGGCTCATTCTTGATTTTATTTTATTTTTTTTAGAATTAAAAACAATTCCGAATTATAAAGCTTATCCGAAGAGGCGCAACAGCTCCGAGAGACTGTTCGGAATCGCAAGGCGCTTCAGGGAATTGCACCTGTGTGCGTATGTTCCGCCTGATAATCTTGCTCAAGCCATTATGCTAACTCCTAATGACCCTTAAACACCATTATAAACAGAATTATATAATTGATACCGGCTTGAAAAAGCTCAGTGTTTACACCTCAGGAGCCATCCAGGATTAAATGATTTGAGCAAGGAAACATCGGGAGGTGATGAACGTTGGATGTATCGATCCAACAAATTGTCCGAGACGGCGTTTATTTTTTATTTATTTATTTTTATCTACTCGGCTGCAACTGTAATAAGTATTCTTCAGCGTTAAGTGATAGCCAATATCTAAGCAGCTGTCGGGATCGACGGTTATCCGTTCGGCAAACAAGGCTAATAGCCAGGAACTCTGCTTGTAATGAGGGGATAATATATACGACGTTAATCCCCTGAAAATGCGACGAAGGGCCTCCGTTCCGAGTTTTCGAGGGTTTGCTAGGTTTATATTCAAACACTTTTATACAGGCGCTCGCTTCCTGTTGGTCTTGAGGTCCTAGAAGAGTCTGCAATTATTTATTTATTTATTATTTATTTATTAATTAGACTTATATACCGCCCTTCTCCTTACGGACTGAGGGCGGTGGACAGCTGAGTAAAAAACCAATACATAAAAGTTAAAATATTATAAAACAAATATAAATTTGGCTGAAAATTAAAAACAAATCGATATTAAAATACATCAACTCTAAAAACTCTAAAAATTTTAAAATTCAGCAGGGATCAGGCTAAACCGGCAAGCTGAAAAAGATAAGTTTTCAGGGCCCGACGAAAAGTCCAGGCCAACGAAAATTAAAAATAATAATTAATAATTATTAATAATAATAACAATAATAAAAACAATAACATAAATAAATAATATAAATTATATATATATAATTTATATATACAAATATATATAAATAAAACAAAGTAAAATAATATTATTAATAATAATATAAATAAATGAAATGAAATAATGAAATGAAATAATGAAATGAAATTGTTCTGGAAACCGATCAATATTTATCTCTCCCTTAGTCGATAAGTCAATCAGGCATTAAACAAACATGGCTTCCCTCCATTGTTAAGCGTGACGAGCGGCCGTAAATCCCTTTCGTCAGCGCAATCGTAACTTCGAACGGGTCGCTAAACAGATAGCTGAAAGACGAAAATTAGCTATACAAAAGGGACTTCAAGAAAACGTCCCACTCCTTTTCTAAGCTTCGTTCCTTCACTGGCGCATTCTCTCCGCCAGGTATAGCGCGATCGTATTATTATCGATAATCAAATAATGGCACCCTTAGCTTTCCATAATGGGCATGTTTAGCATACACATATATATATATTTTCTCTCCCCCTTCTCCTATGAAGCTAAATCGTTACGAACACATTCACGGTAGATTAAATACCGCGTCTGTTTTGACTGTAAGATGCAAACGGGGTTTAGATAGAAAGAAATGACGAATGAGGGGAAATCCGGTAAGGAGAAAAGCTTGCAACTTTGGGGGGTGGGGGGGAAGAAAAATATATATATATATTTATTAAAGTGAATTCTGACAGGCCTTAATTAAATGTTGCCTTCCCGCTACATTTCACTTCATTAAAATCCAAAGCGTGCCAAACGCAACAGCCTTTCGCTGTCAGTTCCACAGACGACTTACCTTCCTTTTTAAAAATAATAATATTATTATTAAAATAGTCCTTTTATTTTTAGTTGATTAGCTGAAAAAGGCAAGCGATGTATGCTAAAAGGAAATTCAGGAGACGAAGCTAACCTGGCTATCTGGAAAATATGGGTGTCATGCAGCGGTGGGTTTTCAATATTCTTACTACCGGTTCACCCAAACTGATACGAACCGGCTGAATACAGTACGGTACGAACCAGGTGAATACCACTTCCGGTGTCGTGTACAGAACTGGCTCAAAATAGCTTCCTCCAATTTTTTATTTTTTATTTTTTTGGGAAGAGAACTTTTAAGAGCTGTTTTTCTCCCTTGAGAAGAAGTCTTCCGTTTTTTGACTCCGTTCCCGGGAAAGTTGAACGTTTCTTTTGAATTTTTTTTTTTTTCCTGAGCTGGTTTGGTGACAGGAGATGATGGACAGGTCTCTCCTTCTATATTCTGGATATCAACAACCCCCTTGTTTATATCTAGAAAACCAACATGGGAGGACAATTCTGGAAACAGCAGATAGTTGTAGATAGCTATGAAAGGCAATATTCACCTTAGACCAGGAGTCAGCAATCCGTGGCTCCGGAGCCACTAGTGGCTCTTTGGGCCCTCTGCTGTGGCTTCCTGTCCCATCACTAGTTGGCCCCACCCCTCTTATTTCATTTTTGGACTCCAGCTCAAAGTGACAGGAAGTGAAGGGTGCCTTACGCGCAAATGTGGCGTGAAGGCAGGCACAGGGCAGCTTCACTCCTGCCCTCTCCTCCCCCCCCTCCTCCTCTCGTAACCCCCTGGCCAGCTGTGGCTGAGCCAGGTGTGTGCACACGCGTGGAGAAACCCTCCTTAAGTAAGCCGCTGCCCATCCCACACGCGCCTTTCCTGAGCTTTGGCAGGGTCTCAGCCAAACCTGGCCAGGGAGTTACGAGAGGATGGGGAGAGGAGGCGGACGGTCACCCGAAGGGAGGGGGGAGAAACACACACACACACACACATACACAGAGAGAGAGAGAGACGTAGAGAAAGACACAGAGAGGGGGGTGAGAGAGGGAAGAGAGGGAGAGATACTGAAAGAGAGGGGGAGAGAGGGGGAGAGAGGGAGAGGGGGAGAGAGATATAAAGAATAGTTTTGTGGCTGGGTAGGCGTGGCTAGGTGATCATGTGACTAGGTGGGAATGAGTGACATCCGGTTGGCCATGCCCACCCAGGTTTTGTGGCTCCCGGTGTGTGTGTGTGTGTGTGTGTGTGTGTGTACGCTTTTCTATTTAGGCATGTTTTTGAGGCCGGGCGTATGCGCGGAAGGAGCATAGGGGAGCACCTACCATCTGGAACGAGCTCCCCCCAGATATACGGAGGATCCTGGACCTGCGCACCTTCCGTCGCGCGCTCAAAACTTACTTATTCCAACAAGCCGGCCTGACCTAAGTTATTTTCCCCTTTTAATTGTGAATTTTAATTGGTTTTAAATTATCGGGGTTTTAACTGTCAGCCGAATTATTTAATTTGTTTTATTCTATTTTAAATTTTTGCATTTATATGTTTTATTTATGGCTGCACACCGCCCTGAGTCCCCCTAGGAGTAGGGCGGTTTATCAATCTAATTAAATAAATAAAATAAAATAAAATAAAATAAAATAAAATAAAATAAAATAAAATAAAATAAAATAAAATAAAATAAAATATAAATAAATAAATAAATAAATAAATAAATAAATAAATAAATAAATATTCGCACAAACCGGGCGTGTGGCAAACCGATAGTAACAAAATGTGAAACCCATCGCTGCCTTAGACCTCAAAAACAGGACTCCATTATTTTGACTGATTTATTTCAAGTGCTTATATAGTCACGTGCATTTAAAAAAAACACACACTTCTGGAGGGGAATTGAAAGCAACTAATTTGAGATTAAATGGGATAGCTAGTAAAATGAATGGCTGATGAAGCTAGGCATGCATGTCTACTCCAGCAAAGAGAAGGATTGAGGTGACGTGATCGTCTTCTAATATTTGTGGGGTGTGACAGAGAAGAGTGGGGGTGTCCATCTAATCTCCAAAACACCTGAAGGCAAGACAGTAAACAATGGATGGAAACTAAACAAGGAGAAAGTAAACATGGATGGAATTAAGGAGAAACTTCTTAACAGTGAGGAAAATTAACCAGTGGAACAGCTGGCCACCAGAAGTTGTGAGTGCTCCACCCCTGGAGACTTTTAAGAAGAATATTGGACAACCATTTCTCTGGGATGGTATAAGATCTCCTGTTTTGAGCAGCAGGGGTTGGACTAGAAGACCTCCCAAGACCCTTCCAACTCTGTTATGACGTATTCTTGGTTCTGACCCTCCAACAACAACAAATCCAGAAGTTTCAGCACATCTGGCTACCATTCCCCCCCCCCCTCCCGGGTTTTCTGTAGATTTTCTGATTCCTCTTGAGAAGGAATTCTTGGGGCATCTCAACTGAGTTCCTGGAGGTGACTCGACAACAAGGCCGTTCCTTGCAAGGTTGATTAAAGTCCAACGGAATCTTCAGAAGCTTTTGAAGCAAACAAACTCTCGGGCCCCGCCAGAAGTTCTTGTCAAAAATGAGATACACCAGACCTTCGAAGTCACAATCTAATGGGTGGAAGTCAACCATAACATGTTTAGACTTTGCGTAGAGTAGCGGGACCCAAGTCTTCGCAGGCGAGACCCGGACGGTGGTGTCACGTTACCTCTCCGTTCAAGGACGCGGAGGGAAAGGCCTCTTTCGAGTTAACTTAGTTAACCCCTGGTCCTTAGGAAAATTCATCTGCATAATTTCATTTTGGCAAGGAAGTCATCGCCGGCTGACCACGGATGGGGTGCCGAGACAACAGGAGTAGCTGTCCGTCTGCACATATTTTCGAGCCTACGGGGGGGTGGGGAGGAGTCGAATCCAAAAAGTAGGTGGAACCCTGGATCAGTGAGTGGGCGGGGCCAGTTGTGGAATTCAATTTTTCGTCTTGGTGGGCGTGGCAGGGGAAGGATACTGCAAAATCTCCATTCCCTCCCCACTCCTGGGGGAAGGATACTGCAAAATCCCCAGTCCTTCCCCAGTCCTGGAGGGAAGGATACTGCAAAATCCCTTATTCCCTCCCCACTCTGGGGCCAGACAGAGGTGGTATTTGCTGGTTCTCTGAACTACTCAAAATTTCCGCTACCAGTTCATCAGAACCTGTTGAATAGCACCCTTGGGCAGAGCCAAGGGGAAATCTTCCTGGGTTTCATTTCAGGGGGGGTGGGTCAACTGAATTAAAATAAAATCAGGATCAAAGGGTCATTTCACAGGTCTTATTCAGACCAACCTGGTTGTTGTGAAAATTGGGGAGAATTTAGCTTCCCAAAATCCACGGAAGATCCCATAACAGAGTTCTGTGTGAGTTTGCCATGTGCTGCAACGGGCAAAAACAGCCAACACAATTCATCTAAAGAATGGATGCTGGAACTGAGTAGGTCTAGTTTGATGAAAAGAAGGACTTCCAATATCTCAGGGGCTGCCCCAAAAAAGAGGGAGTCAAGTGATTCTCCAAAGCATCTGAAGGCAGGCCAAGAAGCAACGGGTGGAAACTAACCAAGGAGAGAAGCAACTTAGAACTAAGGAGAAAGAGTAGCTTGTATTTTATTTTCTCATGCCATCACAACTTCACCCTACTTTTCAAATCACGATGCCAAAAAAAAAACAAAAAAACCACCTTTGTAAAACTTTAACGAGAAAGCTAATGGAAGTGGCTCGGCGAGGAAGGGGGGAAAAAACACAAAAAACAAACCTTCGGCGAATAAAACGGTAAGCTTTTTATTTCAATAAATAAATAAATAAATAACAAACCCTACTAGGCCATAGAGGAGAAAATCGTGTCGTTCTAAATAATAAATCGGGCCCCCTCGAATGTGCTAAGAGCCGCCTCTGAATTTTATGTGAATATTTAACACGTGGGGCAATGATGAGAGTGGGCTCGCTCGAGGCACCGGTGGGATAAAGGAGACAAATTGCCGGATGTCATGGCTTTTGTCTAAGGCAGAGAAGGCACCGAGTTGTGTAAAAGAGTTTTTGTGGACAAACCGAGCTGACAAGGTGATTTTAAAAAAAAAATGGAGGGGGGGGGAGTTCTACGAAGGTTATAGTCCTCCACTTACGACCACAATGGAGGTCAAAATTTCCGTTCCCTAAGTGAGGCGTTGTCAACTCACTTAGTGAGTTGTGCACTGTTTTGGAATCTTCCTTCCTTCCTTCCTTCCTTCCTTCCTTCCTTCCTTCCTTCCTTCCTTCCTTCCTTCCTCTTCCTTTCCCTCCCTCTGTCTCTCTTTCCTTCCTTCTTTGCTTCCTTCCTTTCTCCTCCTCCTCCTTTCCCTCCCTCTTTCTCTCCTCCCTCCTTCCTTCCTTCCTTCTTTCTCCTTTCCCCCCTCTGTCTCTTTCCTTCCTTCTTTGCTTCCTTTCTTTCTCCTCCTCCTCCTTTCCCTCCCTCTTTCTCTCCTCCCTCCTTCCTTCCTTCTTTCTCCTTTCCCCCCCTCTGTCTCTCCTTCCTTCCTTCCTTCCTCTTCTTTTCCTTCCCTCTGTCCTTCCTTCTTTCTTTGCTTCCTTCCTTCCTTCCTTCCAATTCATTCTTCATACATTTTATCCTCCAGTCCCCTGATCCTTTTCGTGGCTCTTCTCTGCACTCTTTCCAGAATCTCAACATCTTTTTTTGTTTGTTTGTTTGTTTGTTTACATCATGGCATCCAAAACGGGACTCCGTATTCCAAGGGCAGCCTCTCACCATGGCCTTATAAAGCGGCCACTCAATGAACAGTTGTTACGGGAGGTCTAACCAGCTATTTCTTTTCAGCTCAAAGAAGACAGGGCAATCACCACCCCTGGTCCTTTTGGCTGCCCCCCGCCCCCCGCCATGCCAGTTTCCCCCAGAAGCCTTGGATGCTTGAACTTCAAACTCCTGCTTTTTCTTCAATCGAGAGACAATCGGCTCAGCCCGGTTCGTCAACCCTGATTTAATTCACCGAGCCATCTGAGCCTTCCCGACAGGTGGGTGAATAAACACGAAACGTGTTACAAGATTTATTTAATAAGTGTCTGTCGGGGAGCGAGGTGCCTCCGAGTGGGCCTATTATCTCGTAATGATGATAATCATCATCATAAAAAAAAAAAACACACCACACAACAAAACCAACAACCCCAAGATGGCTGAAAGGCTTGGCTGGTTGATAGCCACAATCTGTTATCTGGAAATTGAACTGTCAGCCCCCGTGTCATGCTCATTTGGGCTGATTAAAGAGATATTAATCTACTGTCATCGTTACAATATCTGTCATCGGATGGCTGGCGGGAGGGAGGGAAGGACGTCGAGTATTGCGGCTGAGAGAGCTCACACAGGAGCTCGCTGGGAAAAAGGTGAGGACTGAATGTTAATCTAATTCTAGCCTGCTTTTGAAAACCAGGGGAAACGAGAGAGGGCTCTTGTACCAATCGTGGTAACCTGGAACACATCGCGGGACATCCTGGCCCTAGGAAAAAAGGGACAGAAATAACAGGTACATCTAGATATAATTTAACGATAAAGGAAGAATCACAGAATCAGAAGGGACCTCGGAGGTCTTCTAGTCCAACCCCCTGCTCATGGGGAAGACCTTATACTATTTCAGACAAAGAGATGTCCAGTCTCCTCTTTGAAAACCTTCAGTGATAAAGCACCCACAACTTCTGGAGGCCACGGCCAATTTCACGGCCTTCTTTCCCACTCTTGCTTAAGCGCATCGCTTGTGATTGCGAAGTAAATCCATCCTCCTACCTTGATGTTGGTTAGGGAGGGTGTAAATGACCCACTAGTTAACCCCCCGAGATGCTGCCACCCATGTAAACACACGCTGGTTGTCCAGCCCCCCATCCACCCCCAAATTGTGATCACGCGAATTGCTGCAACGGTCATATTTCCATGGACCGGTCGTGGACTTCAAATGGTCCCTGGGAAAGTGGTCAGTTTCACATATTCTTGACACCAGTTTGCCTTGCGTGCGCACACTTGCGCGAATGTGCCTTCCACGTGTGCCTTCGACACATGCGCCCAGCCTCCAAACCGTGGTCAAATAGGATGGCATTACATCCAGGCAGGTAAGCGGACTCACCCACAGTCGCCGCTACCAGTTCGCCCGAAGCGGCACGAACCGGCTGAATATCACCTCTGTCCTTGGGGGATTGTGGGAGTTGAAGTCCACACCTCTGAAAGGTGCCAAGGTGAAGAAACACGGATTTAAAATAATTCAGCCGAGTCCTCCAAGATTACTTCTGAGTCCAAAAATCCGCAAAATTCTCTACACCCCGATTGGGTGGAGCGGGGGAGAAAGAAAAGAAAAGGGGGGATAATTAAATTGGGGGGCTCAGGAGGACAAAAAACTGGTGATCTCCAGAATCCAAAAAACTGGTGATCTCCAGAAATATATTTGAGTCATGCCAAAAAGACCGGGGAAAGTTTTCTATGGAATCCCTTCTTGCAGACTTTTTGGACCCAAAGTTTTTCTCACCCCGTTTTTTTTCCTTCTCCCCCCACCCTCCCCCAAATCCTCCCCCCCCCCGGCCCAGTGCCATTAGCCCCACTGAAATGTTGCTTCTGCATACAGCTCATGAAATATGCAGAGGGATCCCTTTTGTGGAATTAACTATTTATCGATTTATAATTTAAAAGATTTATGCTAGTCCATAAAGGAAGGGAGGGAAGATTATTGTTATTATTATTTTTTTTCAGGAGAGGTGTGGGTGGATGGCGGGGGGGGGGTGTCCAAGCAGCTCTGAAAGAGGGCAGCTGCCGTTTGCAAAGTTTGCAAATGTTTCTTGAGGTGAAGCCGGGAGAAAATTATTCCAGGCTGTTCGCTTCGATTAATTCACGCATGGAAGGATGATGGTTTTCTTCCTTAGCCTCGCTTCCTCCTCTCTCCATCTTCAGGTTTTTACCCCGGGCTGTGACTTCTACAAAAGTGCTTGGCTTGCAATTTTGCACCGAGTGCGTTTATTGGCGTGGGTGGCATTCTTAGAAGTGTGAGTGTCTCTTGAGTGAAGCTTGCAACGGTGAGTGCGAACCACGGATGGGAGCGTTGCTGAGCTAGCAAACTTCCTAGCAGGCGTTTTAAAAAAAAAATGATTTGGAGGAAACTGTTTGCAGCTCACCCTTCCCACCATGACCTTCCAGAGTTGCCAAAAGACCTGCCTAGGTGATGTGCAGGAGATGATTTCAGGTGAAGCAGAGGTCTTACCTGTCTCCCATTTTGCATCAGCTGGAGAAATACATACGTTTGATTTCTCTTTTAGTGATTCGTTTATTTCCATTTGTAGGGCCACGCAGTTAACTCAGGGCTCAAACTGGCTTGTAAGTACTCCGAACGGGTGCATTTTTATCCTTAGGGTTTTCTCAAGATATATTCTTTCTTTCTTTCTTTCTTTCTTTCTTTCTTTCTTTCTTTCTTTCTTTCTTTCTTTCTTTCCTTTCTTCCTTCCTTCCTTCCTTCCTTCCTTCCTTCCTTCCTTCCTTCCTTCCTTCTCTCTCTCCTCTCTCTTTCTTTTTTCTTTCTTTCCATCCATACCGTGTTTCCCTGAAAATAAGACACTATCTTATATTTTTTTGAACCCTGAAATAAACACTTGGCCTTATTGCCATGCGCTCAAAAGCCCGATTGGGCTTATTATCAGGGGGATGTCTTATTTTGGGGAAAACAGGGTATCTATCCATCCATCTGTGGGAAGTATACCATGGATGAGTTTCATTCACATTTACCACCAGTAAATGTGCGCAGAGCAGTTAAGAGAGGAGAGCAACGGAGGACAAGGAGTCGACTCAGGAAGCAAAGGGAAACTGGACGCTGAATGGCCCCTCCCTGGCTGGGGAATAAATAGAAGGAAAAGGGGAATGGTTGTCGTAGGAGACAACCGTTTGTATTTCTGGCGATTTTGCTCATGGTGTTTCGTGCCACAGAGACTGCTTTTGCCAGAACTTAATTCGCAACCTTTCGGTTGGGAGCTCCCGGCCTCGCAATTATGGCAAGGAACTGATAAGGTCTGTTACTGCAATTAACTCCTTGAAGGACTCTCGCCTGGAGTTTTCAGTGGGTGAATGCCATTAATTCACAAGAGGTAAATAAAGAGGGGTTTTTTTCATGACCAGGGGTCTGTTTCTTACTTTTGCTAAGGCTGGGTCAGGACAGCAGAAAATGCCCGTACTTACCGTATTTTCCGGCGTATAAGACGACTGGCCATATAAGACGACCCTCCTCAGAGCCATTTAATACTCGTCAGAGCCTTATGGGCTGGTCTGCCTGGTGACAGGAGAATGAGACCCGGCGTATAAAACGACCCCCGACTTTTGAGAAGATTTTTGTGTGTTAGAAAGTAGTCTTATACGCAGGAAAATACAGTAATTTAGTTTGAACTATCTCTCGTATGCTCTTTGCTAACTCTTCTCCAATAAGTTCTTCTCCACTCATTCAAGCCAGAGATTTGATTGCAGGTAATTTCTGATGGGGAACCTACCTGGTTTCTAGGTGTGTGTGTGTGTATGTGTGTATATATTTCAAAGACCCCCTGCTTAGCTGTCACTCAACACTCCAGAGCATAATTACCTCGGTCCGATCAGACACGAACCCAGAAGCGTCTTAATGGATTATACTTGAGAAAGCAACGATCCAGTTATTCCTTTTACGATTTATAAATAACAGCGGTTCGAGGTTGGAAAGAGGTACCTGCTATAAATAATGATTATTTGAAGACTCCTGTGCCACGTTTCCCTGCGTAGCAGAAGGATTAGCCTTGCGAAGATAATTATCGGCGTATTAGAAGCTAATGGGAAAGAATAATATTTAAATTTTTTTTAAAAAAACCCACGGTGTAATAAAAAAGCAAAGAGAACGGAAGGGAGGGAAAAGCAAAGAAGCTTTAAGTTTTTCCTGGTATGATATTAGCTCAGGGGAACGCTTGCCTTTTAATAAAAGTGTTATATATAAATATTATGCCTTTGCTAGCGCAACAAATGTTGATCCGCAGAAAACAACCGGCGACAAAAGCTCGGATATCCAGGACTCCTTTAGCGCCGTCTTACCTAAATGCCGGGAGAAAAAAATATTCTACTTGCTGTCATTCTATTATGCTGACAAAACCGTAGGTTTCCACGCAAGATGAAGGGAAGATGGCGGAGCGTTTTGGAGTGTGGGAAGGTTGCGGAGGGATGGAAAATTGTGTAGCAGAACCAAACATCCAACTCCGATAACCCTCAAAGTTTCAAGCAAGCGGAAAAGGCCGCAGCCAGGGATGCAATCCAGGAATGGCTGGGTTTTACGAACAGGAGAACGCGTCCAGTTATCTGCAAGGAATATCAATCCTTCCTTTCCCCATCATCCAATCAGAGCTGAAGAAGCTTCTAGGATGAGAAGCAAAATACCTTCAAAGAAAAAAAAACGAGAAAGTACAGATGTCTCTTGGGGGATAAAAAGCTTGGTACAACCATAATTTGGATGACACGCACAGTAGAGCAAATTGGAGTGATGGGACCACCCGGATATTTTGAAACAAGAAAAAAGTACTGTTAGGATACGGTTTGAGCCTAACAGATTGTCCAGGCAATATATGTGTTCTGTGACTTTAAGTTTTAATGCTGCATCATGCTGTAATGCTGAGTCATGCTATAATTAGTTGTAAACGTATTTAAGAAAGGTACTGTAATGTATTCAGTTGATGATAAGCTGCCATTGTGCTATCATCGCGTGTGTGGGTGGATCTGCTACCATCCGGGGTTTGTGAACCAGAGTGAACCAACTACTGTTTGTGTGGTAAGAAGCTTTTTGGATTTAACCGGTAAAGACTTCGACTGTTTAGAAGACTACGTTTATTTTCCACTATAAAGAAAACTCTTGATAATCCAGTTTGCACGTATCTCTTATTTTCATTGCTCTCAGCAACGTTTCTCTGTGCACTATACTCTGCTAGTTGCTAACACAACAACAATGTCCTTAACAAGAACCCTTCTCTACTCCTCCCACCCCCCCACCCCCAAAAAGAGTTTGAAGCATCATGGGAAAAACCAAGGAAATCAGATGCTGGAATTCTGCAGAACGTCAAATTCAGGTGAACGTTAGCAAGTGAGGAGGTTGGATTTCAAACTTCATCTGCTGGAGATGCCCTGACTGTCATCCTGGTGAATCTTCTTCCATTTCCAGGCCATTACACCTGACACAGCTGCTAGATAGCCTGCCGGTCACTCGTATCTCCTGGGAGAATCCGATCCCTTTAATGGATTCTGGGAAGATCTTAGTGGAGACTCTGCGAACGTATCTCAAGCATCCGTTTCAGGTTGTTGAATCCACACAGACAGGGGGGGAAAAGCTAACTTTCTCTTGTCTCTAAAGATCCTTCGATGTCCCCAGAAGTTGCTTAAGCAAAATCTAACCAAACAGGCTGAAATCTGATTCCCTCCGCACCAGGGGTGAAATCCAGCAGGTTTCTGGAGAACCTGTAGCGGAAATTTTGAGCAGTTCGGAGAACCGGCAAATACCACCCCTGGCTGATCCCAGAGTGGGGTGGGAATGGAGATGTTGCAATTTCCTTCCCTCAGGAGTGGGGAGGGAATGGGGCTTTTGCAGTATCCTTCCCCCAGGAGTGGGGAGGGAATGGGGCTTTTGCAGTATCCTTCCCCTGCCATGCCCACCAAGCCAACCCTAACCCTAACCCTAACTTGCCACCAGAAGTTGTGAATGTTCCAACACTGGAAGTTTTTAAGAAGAATTGGACAGTTGTTTTTATCCTGAATGGTTTAGAGTCTTCTGCTTAAGCAGGGGGTTGGACTAGATGACCTCCAAGGTCCCTTCCTTGTGCAAAGTGCACAAAAATGCAGAGAAGAGCAACAAAGAGGATGATGAGGAGACTGGAGACTAAAACATACGATGAACGGTTGCAGGAACTGGGCCTGGCTAGTCTAGTGAAGAGAAGGACCAGGGGAGACAGGAGAGCATCTTCCAATACTTGAGGGGCTGCCCCAGAGAGGAGGAAGGGGTCCAGCTATTCTCCAAAGCACCCAAAGGCCAGACAAGGAACAATGGATGGAAACTGATCAAGGAGAGATTCAACCTAGAACTAAGGAGAAATTTCCTGAGCGTGAGAAGAATTAATCAGTGGGACAGAAGTTGCCTTCAGAAGTTGTGGGAGCTTCATCTCTGGAGGCTTTCAAGAAGAGATTGGACTTCCATCTCTCAGAAATGGTGTAGGGTCTCTTGCATGGACAGGAGGTTGGATTAGATGACCTACAAGATCCCTTCCAACTTGGTTAACCTCATCTAATCCCTTCCAACTCTGTTGTTTTCTCTTATTCTGTTATCAGGGGCATCAACCGCCTTGCTCAGCAACGGAAGGCCCGCTCCCAAACACAGTCGCAAGCCGAGGACTTCCTCAATTTCTTATTTTATTGACTTGACAGATTCGCACGGCTCCCAGAAAGCACATCTTGTTTCCACCGATGTGCTAAGGTCCAACGCGCATCGGACGAAACATCTCTCGGTCCAAACCTGCCATTTTTTTTGATGATTTCAGCCAGTTTCGGAAGAACGAGAAGAGTCCAACGTGCCTTTTATTCCCCCGAAAATCCAACGGGGTTTTGAACCGTCGGAATTCCACTCCTTGCACGGGGAGAAATGTGGTACCAATTACCCCTAGAGCTGTCTTTGGGACAATTCCCATCGAGACAGCCAACTGCATATTTACCAAGCCGGTTGCATTGGGCCCTAATGAAACAATTAAAGCTGGGGTCCTTGTCTTTGATCTGAATGTGGTAATTTTTACAAAAACATCACCGAGTGATAGATACCCATAACTCAAGAGTCCTTAATTGTATTTAATTTGTTTGGAATACGAGTGTGTTTTTCATTAAGGCTGGACTTTTGGCCCACATGTTTTAAGAACAGCTGTCAAGGAAAATTAAGGCCCCACTTAGCTTTCAAAGTCGCTGGATTTTATCAGGCTGGGGCAAGCATCTTCCAGCAGAAGGTTACCGATAATTAGAGAGGCTTCGGGAGAAGGGAGGAAGGGAGGGAAAACAGAAGAGAAGAGAAGAGAAGGAAGAGAAGAGAAGAGAAGAGAAGAGGAGGGGAGGGAAGGGAAGGGAAGGGAAGGGAAGGGAAGGGAAGGAAAGGAAAGGAAAGGAAAGGAAAGGAAAGGAAAGGAAAGGAAAGGAAAAGAAAAGAAAAGAAAAGAAAAGAAAAGAAAAGAAAAGAAAAGAAAAGAAAAGAAGACGAAGGAATGGAAAGGAAGGGAAGGAAAGGGAGGGGGAAGGGAGGGGAGGAGAGGAAAGGAAAGGAGGACAAAGGAATGGAAAGAAAGGGAAGGGAAAGAAAGGGAAAGGAAAGGAAAGGAAAGGAAAGGAAAGGAAAGGAAAGGAAAGGAAAGGAAAGGAAAGGAAAGGAAAGGAAAGGAAGTAAAAGAAGATAGAAGAAGGGAACGGAAGGGAAGAACTGATGGCATGCAGAAAGTTTACTGGTCTCTCGGTAAATTAAATTGGGGTTTGATTTTTACCCGTGGATATATCTTTTTTGCGTTCGCAAAAACCACCTCCCGCACCCTCCATTTCAATCGACGGTTTGATAACTTTGGCTTCATGATGGCTTGAGGGCCTGCAAGCTAGGATCTGTGCGGTTGGCTTGCAACGAAGCCATGGTTTGTTCGAATCGCGGTTTGCTGGCTACGCTGCAAGAGGCCTGGTTTGTTAAAGCTATAAAGCCATAAAATACAATTTCACCCATCGTGTAGGGACAGGGCTGCTGTGCCTTTCGATTTTTATTTTTTATTTTCCAAAAATTGGACTTTTGTAAGGCACGAAGAGAAAAAAGAAAATAAACATTCCGGATTGCGGGCTGTCCCGTTTTGAACGAAAGGTTTGGAAGCCGAGGTTGTAGCTGCGCCCTTCATGAATTCCAGCATTTTGTTGACCATCAAGGCTGTCAATCACTCTTAGTCTCGTTTCGCCCTCCCCTCCATCGGTTTGTTAATGCCACATCACTAGGTGAGGGGCCCAGATTTGGAAACTTTTAATCTCCAGGATATCTCCAGAAGCGGAGGGAAAATGTTACCTGACAGGGATCGAAGGCTGAGAAATGTCAAAGAGAATAAGAAATACGAGCAAAGCTCAACTGAAAAAGTTAATTTTGGGGTTCTGGTTTAATCCTTCCTTCCTTCCTTCCTTCCTTCCTTCTTTTCCTTTCCTTTCCTTTCCTTTCCTTTCCTTTCCTTTCCTTTCCTTTTTTCTTTCTTTCTCTCTCTTTCTTTTTCTTTCCCTTCCTCCTTTCCTCCTTTCCTTCCTTCCTTCCTTCCTAACTCCCTCCCTCCTCCTCTTACCTTCCTTCCTACTCCTTTTCTTCCTTCCTTCCTTCTTCTTTCTTTCTTCCCTTCCTTCCTGTTCTTTTTTCTTTCTCTCTCTCTTTTTCTTCCCTTTCTTCTTTCTGCCTCCTTCCTTCCCTCCCTCATTTGCTTTTCTTCTTCTTTCCTTCCTTCTTTCCTTCCTTCCTCACTTGCTCCCTTCTTCTTACCTTCCTTCTTTCCTCCTCCTTTCTTTCTTTCTTTCTTTCTTTCTTTCTTTCTTTCTTTCTTTCTTTCTTTCTTTTTCTTTCTTTTTCTTTCTTTTTCTTTCTTTCTTTCTCTCATTCCTTCTTCCTTCCTTCCTCCCTTTCTCTCTTTCTCTTTCCCTACCTCCTCCTCTTCCACCTCCTTCCTTCTTCTACACCTTTCTTCTTTTCCTTACTTCCTCCTTCCCTCTCTCTCCCTCCCTTCTCTCTCCTTTAAAATTTGAATCTTTTCACATCCTCCTCCAGAGGCCAGGGCACCGATCCCAGAATTCCCTATTTGCTAACAATCCTGGGAGCTGAAACTCTGTCCTTCTTAAATTCTTCCGGCCAGGGGACCCTTCTCAGAAAACCATTTTGAATGCCTTGAATGTTAATGCATTGCCCCATCTGAAACTTTCCAGTCTGGATGAAATCCTCCACAGAAGGAGGAGGAGGGAGAGGAGGAGGAAGAGGAAGAGGATGAGGAAGAAGGGAGGGAGGAAGGGAGGGAGGGAGGAAGGAGATGGAGGAGGAGGTGGTTGAGGGAAGGAGGAGGAGGAGGAGGAGGAGGAGGAGGAGGAGGAGGAGGAGGAGGAGGAGAAGAAGAAGAAGAAGAAGAAGAAGAAGAAGAAGAAGAAGAAGAAGAAGAAGAAGAAGAAGAAGAAGAAGAAGAAGAAGAATAGAATGACACAGTTGGAAGGGACCTTGGAGGTCTTCTAGTCCATCCTGATTGCCCAATCTCTTCTTAAAAACCTCCAGTGTTGGAGCATTCACAACTTCTGGTGACAAACTGTTCCACTGGTTAATTGTCCTCGCCTTTAAGAAATTTCTCCTGAGTTCTAAGTTGCTTCTCTCCTGGATTAGTTTCCACCCGTTGCTTCTTGTCCTGCCCTCAGGTGCTTTGGAGAATAGCTTGACTCCTTCTTCTTTGGGCAGCCCCTGAGATACCAGAATCTTGCACAAGTGCAAATCTCGCACAAGTGCCTATATAATTTTAAGACCGAATCTCTTCCGTTGCTCCCGAACCCCATTCCTGTGGGTGGGGGGTTTCTACTCTTCTTCTTCCCAACCCATGGAACTAGATAAACTCTGTCCCCCTGAGAACATATTCTTGGGGTGGGATTCAACCAGTTAACACTGGTTCAGGAAAAACAGATGTTAATTTTAATCTAGTTCGTTGAAGGACTAGCTGACCCCACCCGCACGCCCCTCCCGGGACTCTCCACGCGACCCATTTTGGATACCAGGTAAGTGCAGGGCACACCCGGAGACTCTGGAAGGGCCAAAAATGGGCCTACCGGAAGTCTGGGAACATTTTCCACCTCCGGTGCCCAGGGGAAGCCATTTTCGCTCTCCTGGATGCTCGAGGAAAGCCTCCGGAGCCTGGGGAGGCCGAAAACACCCGCCCTCCCTGCTTGGTGCAGGAGGCCAAGTAGGCCACGTCCCATGGCCACGCCCACCCAGGCAGAGAACTGGTTGCTGAATTTTTTTTTGCAATCCCACCCCTGCATATTCTCAGCGGCTTCTCCATCCAGCAAAGAAACATCACGCAACTTCAGCCATTCCAGAAGATGGCTTGTGGTGATGTGGTGGTGATGGAGGGAGTGGGGGGGGGGGTGTCTGATAAAAATTGTACCAGCCTCCCTCCTTTGACAGGCCTAATAGAATATGCATGGCCCCCATTAGCATACGGAGATAATAGCTCCCCGAAGAAAAACCAAGTCATAAAACTTTAAGTAGGAATCAAAACAGGAGCAACTAGGAGGAGAGAGGAGAGGAGAGAGAGAGACGGGGGGCCGGGAAGAGAGAGAGAGAAAAACGGGATGCTGTCACAAGTTAATAATAATAATATAAAAAACCACACACACACACACACACACACACACGCCTCAGGGCCAATCTCAGCCACAGCCGGCCATAACTCATACCCTCGTCACCCTCCGAAATGGTAATAGAGCTGAAGTCTATGAATACAATCAGTTGACGGCGGAGAATTAATTGAGATAATAGGCTCTTCCCCCCAACCGTACGTCAAGCCCGTCACGAAAACGATGGAGATGAATGGCAGCTGAATATGAAGCCCTAGTCGTGAATTTGGGGGTCCCCGTTTGGGTGGGTGGGTGGGTAGGGAATAAGACATTCGGTGCTCTTCCCATTTCCACCCCTGTACTGGTTTTTTTTTCCATTTTGCTCTGTTTCTTTGCAACCCCTGGGTTGAAGCAATTCTCCTTTTTAACCACGAATTAAACCTGAATTAAAGAAGTTGAAGTTCGCACATTCTGGGACTTGGAAGGGACCTTGGAAGTCTTTTAGTCCAACCCCTCGTACTCAAGGCAGGAGATCTTATAACCATCCTGGTCAAAAATGGCTGCCCCAAAGAAGAAGAGAGGTCAGCTATTCTCCAAAGCCCCCAGAAGGAAGAACAGGAAACAACGGATGGAAAGAGAGAAGCAACCTGGAACTAAAGAGGGATTTCATGACAAGTGAGGACAATTAACCAGCGGAACTTCTTGCCACTAGAAGTCATGGGTGGCTCCATCCCCGGAGCTTTTTAAAGAGGAGACTGGACAGTCGCTTGTCTGAAATGGTATATAGGGCTTCCTTTCTGAGTAGGGGGCTGGATTAGAAGACCTCTGAGGTCCCTTTCAGCTCTGTTACTCTGTCAGTCTGTCTCCCGGCTGGACATAATTTCTCCTGGGTTTTTTATCCTAGCTGTAATCTGATTTTTCTCCCGAGTCGCTTATTCCTTAGCTGAATCTCTTGGCTCCTTCCCAACAAATCAAACATCTTACGAAAGGCCATTCTAGGCCAGACTTTGGGTCCTTTTTTTGGAGCTCAGGGTTGACGTGGCACTCTCTGAGTTTGCTGTTTTTCTTGTAGGTGTTTCGTGACCCAACTAGGAAACAGCATCAGTGGTAGTGGTGTCATGAAATGTCTCCAGGAAAATCAGCACTCAGAGAGCACCACGTCAACCCTGAGCTACAAAAATTCTCTTCCTCCTCCTTCTCCTTCTTCTCCTCCTCCTCCTCCTCCTTCTCTTCCTCCTCTTCCTCCTCCTCTTCCTCCTCCTCCTTCTCCTTCTCTTCCTCCCCCTCCTCCTTCTCTTCCTCCTCCTCCTCCTCTTCTTCTTCTTCCTCCTCCTCCTCTTCCTCCTCCTCCTCTTCCTCCTCCTCCTCCTCTTCCTCTTCCACTTCCTCCTCCTTCTCTTCCTCCTCCTTCTCTTCCTCCTCCTCCTCTTCCTCTTCCACTTCCTCCTCCTTCTCTTCCTCCTCCTCCTCCTCCTCCTCCTTCCTTCCTTCCTTCCTTCCTTCCTTCCTTCCTTCCTTCCAGCACTGATGATGTTGCCTACTGGGGTCATGAAACTTCTGCAAGAATGCAGCCCAGCTTAGAGAGCACCAAGGACCCCTCTTCTTCTTCCTCTTCTCCTCCTCCCACTTATTTCTAGCATTGATGGTGTAACCTGGCTGGGTGATGAAACATCAGCGAGAAAACCAGCAAATTCAAAGAGCACCGGGGACCCCTCAGCTCCAATTTTCAACCTTCCTTGAGGGGGGGGAGAAGGGGAAATCTTACCCCCTCACCCCGTACTTTCAACCCCCCCCCTCCCCAAAGAAAGCGAGATATTAGATATTTATGAAGTTTATCCAGGGCTCTATTTAACCAAGGCGAAACCGTTTATCACCCACCTACCCGGACGCCAGAGCAAAAGAGGTAGGAAAAAATAGCAACATAAAAAATTTATCTCGGATGGGGAGGGATGGGGGGGGTGCAGGCGGAGAGGGAGGGAGGGAGGGAAGGAGGGAAGACTCCAGGAGTGGCAGGTGGGGGGAAGGAGAAGTAAAAATGAGGATGGTGCAGGGGGGGAGATAGGTCTCGTGTGCCAAATTGGCTATGATGTGCACTCCGTGACCGTTGCAAACCGAGAGAAGGAGTTGAGAGGGGAAAATAATAATATTTGCTGATGTTTGTTGTTTAGAAAGGGCCATTTGGAGCCTGGAGTTTAGGTCAGCGGGGGTGTCCAGGCAGAAGAAAGTCTCCCTGGGGGGTGGGGGGCTGGGGGCCTCTAATAATTGTAACTGTCAGAGGGGGGGAGGGGAGGAAAAAGGTATGGGGCTCTTGAAAGGCTGGCAGTGACCTGACTTTTGCCCGCTAAGAAATATATATATGAAAACGATCGCCCGAGGCCTTAGACTCCGAGAGGATGGATGCACAAGCACACGTACACACACAAAACATACACACACACACACACACACTTCGGTTGGGGGATGCTGCTTGCAAAGCTGAAAAGCTCTTTGCCTCCGTTGTCTTTAGCCCCCACCTGTCCTTCCTTCCTTCCTTCCTTCCTTCCTTCCTTCCTTCCTTCCTTCCTTCCTTCCTTCCTTCCTTCTTTTCTTTTTTTCCTTTCTTTCTTTTTTCTTTCCTTCCTTCCATCTTTTCTTTCTTTTTTCCTTTCTTTCTTTTTTCTTTCCTTCCTTCCATCTTTTCTTTCTTTTTTCCTTTCTTTCTTTTTTCCTTCCTTCTTTCTTTTCTTTCTTTTTTCCTTTCTTTCTTTTTTCCTTCCTTCCTCCCTCCTTTTCTTTCTTTTTTCCTTTCTTCCTTTTTTTCCTTTTCCTTTGTTTTTTTTTTTGGTGAGGTCAACCCAGGATGCTCTTTTGATGGATGCCCAGCTAAACCAACTCATGATACCGTTACATGAAAAGGATTTTAGTCAAGTGTGGAAGTACATTTCTTCTCTTACTCCATCTCTCCAATCTGAGTAATGGAGAAGGCCTTGTCCCATCTGTTTGTCACAGCCACATTCTTGTGGGGGGCTTTCAGTTGCCTCTTATCCAACCATTTCCCTGCCTGGGGTTCTTCAGTCTACACCCCGGGCGTCATTCCCACGTGCCATTACGGAAGCAGAAGGTGAGAAGGTCCCGCCATGTTGATGGACACTCCTCCTCCTCCTCCTCCTCCTCCTCCTCCTCTTCCTCCTCCAGGATGGGTGTCTTCTGCCCTTAAGCTGGCCTTGTTTTCGGGTAGAGGGAAGCTGGTCCTGCAGTGGCTTGGCGGTTTGGATTCCTTGATGGGAACCTGTGCTGGGGTTCATCTCCATGGGAAGGTGCATGGATAGAAGGTTGACCTTTATCTAATATTAGCATTATTAAAACCAGAGGACCAAATGCTGCTCTCCTCTTTCTCCTCCTCCTGCTCCTCCTCTTTCTCTTCTTCCTCTTCTTCCTTCTCCTTCTGCTCTTCCTCCTCCTTCTCCTTGTTCTTCTCTTTCTCTTCCTCCTCCTCCTCCTTCTTTCTCTTTCTCTTCTTCCTCTTCCTCCTTCTCCTTCTGCTCCTCCTCCTCTCCTTCTCCTTCTCTTTCTCTTCCTCCTCTTCCTCCTCCTCCTCCTTCTCTTTCTCCTTCTCTTTCTCTTTCTCTTCTTCCTCTTCTTCCTTCTCCTTCTGCTCTTTCTCTTTCTCTTCTTCCTCTTCCTCCTTCTCCTTCTTGTCCTTTTATCTTTCTCTTCCTCCTTCTCCTTCTGCTCCTCTTCCTCTCCTTCTCCTTCTCTTTCTCTTCCTCCTCTTCCTCCTCCTCCTTGTCTTTCTCTTTCTCGTCTTCCTCGTCTTCCTCCTCCTCCTCCTCTTTCTCCTCTTCCTTATAGGGGCTCCTGTGCAGGAGGCTGGACTGGAAGACCTTCAATTTCCCTTCAAATCCTGTTATTCTGTATTCTATTCTATTATTCCTCCCTCCCTCCCTCCCTCCCTCCCTCCCTCCCTCCTTCCTTCCTTCCTCCCTTCCTAGATTGCTTTCCTTCCTACGAAGAAAAGGAACCAACCTTAAAACTAAGGAGAAATTTCCTGTCAAGGGAGAAGAATTAACCAGTGGAACGGCTTGCCACCGGAAGTTGCGGGTGGCTCCATCACTGGAGGGTTTTTCAGAAAATGGACAACCATTTGTCTGAAATGATAATAGGGCCTCCAACTAGAGCAGAGGGTTGGGGCAGAAGACCTCTGAGGTCCCTCTTCCAGCTCTCTTATTCTGTTGTTCTTGGAGGAAAATCCCTCATCCCAACGAAGATGTGCTTATAAAGACAAAAAGCAAGGAACAAAATTGCTTGACAAGCTTTGTCTAACATTGACTCCGGTATTTTGCATTTCTTTGGAAAGAGAGCAGAGGTTATACTATTAACAAAATGTCATTACTGTTGCTGTGGTAATTCATGTCACAATTATTAGTATGTGGAATCAAGCCAAGGCTGACAGAAGGCTGACTGGACATATTTTTTATTAAATTTGTTAAACAAAATTAAGGAAAATTAATGGCAAGAGCATTAGCTATATTCGCCGCGTTGGTTAAACCTCCCTCCGCAATTGCTCTCAATAAAAAGCGGGATAAAATATAATAATAATAAAAAAAATAAAACGAAATGCAAATGTTGACAGCCTTCAACTACCCAGAATATAAAACGAGGTAAAAAATATCATACTATAAATCTAATATAAGTATATATATAAAACCTGCGATCGTGGAAAACGACTAGATCTATAAAACAAAAATAATATAAATATGTTTCGTTACAACGTAACCCTAGAAAAATAAATAAAATGATTAAAGCAAACGATAGCAACAGAAAAGAAACAGAATAAAGGATAAAATATATCTTTTATATCAGTAAGATAGGTAAAATATGAATGTTGTTTGTAACTATAAGCAAGCTAATATAATTAATAGGGCTGTACTACCCTGTTTATTTTTGGGAAAACACAGAACATATAATTATACTACTATAATAATAATACTTTTATATAATATACTTATAGACTATATAATTATAATAATTATATTTTATTATGTTATATTAAATATAATAATTACATACTATAATAATATAAATATGGTTAGAATCACTACCGTGTTTCCCCAAAAATAAGACCCTGTCTTTCTTATTTATTTATTTTTGAACCCTGAAATAAGCGCTCGGCCTTATTGCCATGCGCTCAAAAGCCTGATTGGGTTTATTATCAGGGGAATGTCTTATTTTGGGCGGAAAACAGAGTATATGTATTATTATTGCTACTATCGATATATCTGTTACTTTTTCTTTTTTCTCTCTCTCTCTGTAAAATGCACTGTATTCCAAATGCTTAAATATAAATATATAAACCTTGACATTAAAAATAAATAAATAAAAGATGCAAAATAACCATGGCAAACAGATAACTCTGTTTCCCCGAAAATAAGACATCCCCTGATAATAAGCCCAATCAAGATTTTGAGCGCATGCACTAAAATAAGCCTCTCCCCCTCCGAAAATAAGCCCTCCCTGAAAATATTTAAACGCAGAGCTGGAAATCAGGTAAGACAACAAGAGGAGCCTCGTCTTGCTCCATGCGCCCCAAAATAATAAGACCTCCCCGAAAATAAGGCCAAGCGCTTATTACGTGGTTCAAAAAAAATATAAGACAGGGTCTTATTTTCGGGGGAAACACGGAATATATATAAATCTCTCTGTTGAAAGTAATGGAAACGCTTATAAATGATGGTTATACAATGAAAAGACTGTCAGATTTCCGGGCTCTCGTTGCAGTTGCTTGCAATGACAACCTAAGCAGTACGGTTGTGAAGTTGTGGCTCAGCTTTCCCATGTTCGACACACCCGACAGAGCCCACAATTCTTTTTACCTGTGGATCTCCCCGGTGCTTTTCGACGGCCCGTCTAATCTTATCCGCTTTTCAGAAGCTGGGGCCGGAGAGGGAGGGGGGTTGACAGGAACATAACCCGGGGAAGGGGCCTCCTCTTGGACCATGATAATTTTCTGCATCAAATATTTTGATAATTAAACAAAGCCGATCCCCCCCCACCCCTCAAAATAAATAAATAAATAAATAAAACCCAGCCTGTCTCGAGGGCGACAGGATCCAGAGGGCCATTAAATGCAAGAGTCACAAATTGCCCTGAGCAACAGCCATAGATTAATGGTAGGACTGTAATGGATTTTTTTTTCCCTTTCCCAAAGACCCCCGACACAAGAGACAGCCATGGCCTTGCCAGGCCGGTGATGCGGCTGTTAAAAGGAACAGTAATATTAAATCACCGGCCTCCATGGGAGAGGGGGGAAGGAAAGGGGGCAGCTGGGAATCCAGAAACACAGAAGGCAAATATATATATATATATATATATATATATATATATATATATATATATATATATATATATATATATATATATATAAACTCCCAACAATGGGGTTCATAAGCAAATGGCAGTGAAGCCACGGAAAGAGTAGCTCTCCTGGCTGATATTAAAAGACACACAAACACACAAACACACACAATCATGCACGAATCAATTGCGTGAGCGCCATCGTTTGGGGGACATGAGAGAGGAGGGGGACCCCCTAGCTTAGAAACGACCTCTTGGCTCCTCCACCATGTTTAAAATCCTTCCTTTGCTGAAGGATGACTTCAGATGTTGTGGGTTTTGCGGGAGGCTTTTCAGAAGAGATGGGACAGCCACTTGACTGGAATCGTAGAGGTTCTCCTTGCCTGAGCAGGCAGGGGTGGTGGTGGGGTGGACTAGGAGACCTCCAAGGTCCCTTCCGATTCTGTTATTCTGACTGCCACCCTCTTCTTTCCTTCCTTTGGGAAGAATCGATCACAAGGAATATTTGGGGCCCAATGAAAAGAAGACTGTTTTCCCCAATTCCGATTTCTTTTTTTTAAAAAATGATGATTTAAACAGGAGTGGCAATCGGTCAAGGATTTAATCGGTCAAGGATTCTTTTTGTGCTTCCACCAAATAAGCCCAAAAAGCTGCTATTATTATTATTATTATTATTATTATTATTATTATTATTATTATTATTGATTAATCTGTAGTGAGATTCACAGTCTTCGAGGCTGGTTAATAGCTCAGCAGCTCGAGTCCTAACCAAGGACCTAGGAACTGTTAAGGTATCATCGGAGGATATTATTATTATTATTATTATTATTATTATTATTATTATTATTATTATTATTTTACCATTCCTTAAAGCAATGTTCCTCAACATTAGCCACTTTTAAGACGTGTGGACTTCAACTCCCCCAGAATTCTTGGATCAGCGTGTCTGGGGAATTCTGGGACTTGAAGTCCCCACGTCTTAAAAATGGCTAACATTTTATTTTATTTATTTATGTATTTGTCAAACGTGTATAAGATAACAGATATAAGTGTAAACATGATTATGAATACAGGAAATGGATACGAATAAATTGGGGGCATTAGGACAGGGAGGGAAGGCACGCTGGTGCAGTTATACACACCTCTTACAGACCTCTTAGGAATGGGGTGAGGTCAACAGTAGACAGTCTAAGGTTAAAATTTTGGGGGTTCGGGGAAGAAACCACAGAGTCAGGTAATGCATTCCAGGCATTGACCGCTCTGTTGCTGAAGTCGTATTTTCTGCCATCGAGTTTGGAGCGGTTTACCTTGAGTTTGTATCTATTGTGTGCTCTTGTATTGTTGTGGTTGATGCTGAAGTAGTCATTGACAGGTAGGTCATTGTGGCAGATTATTTTGTGTACTACGCTTAGATCAGACCGAAGGCGGCGTAGTTCTAAGTTGTCTAAGCCCAAAATTTCAAGTCTGGTGGCTTAAGGGATTCTGTTGTGAGCAGAGGAGTGGAGGACTCCTCTCGTAAAATATCTCCGGACTCGTTCAATTGTATTAATGTCCGATATGCAGTGTGGGTAATAGGCAGACGAGCTGTATTCAAGAACTGGTCTTGCAAAAGTTTTGTATGCTCTAGTTAGTAATACAATATTACCGGAGAAGAAGCTACACAAGATTAGGTTAACTACTCTTAGTGCCCTTTTGGCAATGTTGTTACAATGGGCTCTGTCACTTAGATCATTAGAGATGAGTACGTTGAGAAACATGGAAATATGACTCTTTTAAAGTCATAATTTCACCGGGTGAGGGAGATTATCTCTAGTTGACCTCTATCCACCCTTTTCTTTGAAGGAGAAGAGGAAAAAAGGGAGCAAGAGGGCACTGAATTAAACTTTTATCTCTACCTTGGATGCAAGAAGGGGGAGGGGAGCTGAATTGAAATAAAAAGACGTAGGCTAAGCTAATAAACAGCTAGAATTGTATTCGTGCAAAACTGGAAAAGGAAAGAGACTCAGACGGATGAGAATGTGATCAGAAAAATATTAGAACGTGCAGAAATGAATAGATTAACATTTGCAATCAAAGAGAAGGAACAAACCAGGGGTGAAACTACTTATCTTCCTTACCCATTTGGAAGCGCACACAATTATTAATGACACCCAGGTGGCGATCGCTACCAGATCACTGAACCACAGGGAAAAATCGTTACCGGATCGAGTGATTTGGTCCGATCCAATCCAGGAGCATTTCACCCCTGCAACAAACTGAATACTATATGAACTGGGATTTATTTTATCGATGGCTAGAGAATAAATATGAAAGCTAAAAATAAAAAATTAGTAAAATAGAAGTTAAGATAGAATTAAAAATGTTAAGATGATGATTGTTATTATGATTAGGTATATTAAGTACGCTAGTAATTAAGATAAGAAATAGAGAATGAATACCAATGTTTGGTTTAGTTTAGTTTATTATATTTGTATACCGCCCTTCTCCCGAAGAACTCAGGGCGGTGAACAGCTGGCAAATAAAATGCAAAAAATACAAAATTTAAAACAGTATTAAAATCCAGTTGAATTAATTTGGCCCACAGTTAAAACCCCTATATTAAAACCCATAATTTAACAATTTAAGTTAAAACAATTTAAAGGAGTAGGTCAGGTCAGCCCGGCTTGATGAAACAGAAACGTCTTTAAGGCACGGCGGAAAGTGCGCAGATCCGGGATCCGCCGTATCTCCGGGGGGCAACTCATTTCAGAGGGTAGGTGCCCCCACAGAGAATACGACTGTGACTTTTTAACTGCTATTGCACTCGATATTTGTACACAGACCACACAATGGAAGATGGAAGTTTCCCATCTCTATTCAAGGTGATTATCTCATTGCAGGAACTTGTCTCCTGGCCTAACCTCCCACCTTTTCAAACAGCCCCCTTGTCCAAACAATTTCGCCCCATTTCTCTAATGCAATAATTGAACAATAACAGGTAGAGGGTAGACCGTCTCCTGGAATGGATTAACCTCTCTTGAGGCTGGGCTCGGCGCACAGCTGGATACAGATGGGAACCAGATGACTAGGTTTTTTTAGAAAATCGGAAGCAACATTTTAGATGCACTCCAGGACTTGATAGGATCACATCAAAAAAGGTTTGAATTCACCATTTTTAAAAAAAAAATCCAGGAGTTTTTCCTTGTAATCCGTTCTGAGTTCGTGCCCTATTTAGACCGGTCAAAATTTCATTCTGCTAATCAGATGAACAAGGGAGGGAGGGAGGGAGGGAGGGAGGGAGGGAGGGAGGGAGGGAAGGAAGGAAGGAAGGAAGGAAGGAAGGAAGGAAGGAAGGAAGGAAGGAAGGAAGGAAGGAAAAAAGAGGTGGGAAGGTAGGAAAGAGAAAGACTGAAGGAAAGGAAGGGAAAAGAAAGAGAAAAAGAAGAAGGAAGGAAGGAAGGAATTGGGAGATGGAAGGAGATAGGGGAAGGAAGGAAGGAAGGAAGGAAGGAAGGAAGGAAGGAAGGAAGGAAGGAAGGAAGGAAGGAAGGAAGGAGAAAGAAATGGAAAGGAAGGAAAGGGAAAAATAAGAATGAAGGAAAAAATAGGTGGGAAGGAAGGAAAGAAAGACTGAAGGAAAGGAAGGGAAAGGAGAGAAAGGGAAGAAGGAAGGAAATGGGAGAAGGAAGGAGATAGGGGAAGGAAGGAAGGAAGGAAGGAAGGAAGGAAGGAAGGAAGGAAGGAAGGAAGGAAGCTACAATAATATATGAGTATGTTTTCCAGCAAATCTGTCCTTCAGGATTTCAAACTTCTCCCAAGTGGATATATACTTATCTGTATATATAAGTGAAATAATTATATCAGCACCGTGCCTACTTCCTTCCTTCCTTTTTTTATTTTTCATTCACCTTTTCCTTTCCTTCCTTCCTTCCTTCCTTTCTCTTTTCTTTCTCTTTCTCTCTTTTCCTTTGGCCTTCTCGTTTGATGAGAAAGCCAAGCGCTTCTGAATCTCTTCTTGGAAAGTAACCATTTAGTCTTAAAATAATCACAGTATTCCAAAGAAAAGAGATGGGGGAAACACGTCTCTATCTCTATCTGAGGAAAAAAAAGGCTTTGCGTTGACACAGAAGCTAATTTTTTTTGAACCCTGCCCAAATACATCGCGGCTAGTGAATTAATTAATTGAAAGGCAAATTAATTATAGGATTTTTTGTGGTTGCTATCCCATCCTGTTTCTACACCAGCCTGCGGTTTTAACTAAATCCGTGACCTTTCCTTGATACGATTCTTCTAAAAAAAAGTAAAAGTTTTTTTTTTTCCCATTTTATTTTTTTTAAATGCAGGCGTTTGGGATGGATTTTCTTTTTTTTTACCCAAGCGTGCACTTTTGTGCCAAAAGCTCTTGAAAATTTAGCAGAATGGACACACGCTCACACACACAAAAGAAAAGTGTGTTCTAATTGAATTATTAATCTAGGAAGTGTCAAGTTTGCTTAAAAGCAAGAAAAACAAACCCCAGCATTTTAAAACCCTCTTCTCTCCCTCCGTCTCTTTTTCTCTTTTAGCGGCACTAAAATATATGGTTAAACTCAAGACGGTAGAGAGCTAAGTGTTATTTCAGTATTGATTAAGATCCTGGGGTTTCCCCTAACTCTCTCCATACATCCTTGATAGATAATGGTTTAAGAAAGGACTCTGGTTTTTATTTAAAAAGCTGGTAGTATAACCGAGATCAGATTTCACACTTGGTAGGTTGAAAAACCCGCTTATGCTCATTTCTGCAATGTAAAACGACACTATATCAAATCAAACATTTCCAGATGTGAGCAGCTTTTGGGCATATTAGCAAGAGACAGAGAACTGGGGAAGGTGATGGGGGGGGGGAAGAGAAAAGCAGAATTCCCAGGTTGTTTTGGTAAAGTGGGTTTGGCACGCCACCTGCTGGCCAAACGTGTTTTACAGGAAAAGATAACCCGTATTTTGAGTCCTGCTTCCAGATGGAAGAAAAGTAACTTTTGGAACCAGAGAAACTGCCCTGCATTTCTCCCACCTCTCTTCCCCATTCCCAGTCAAGATAATTTTTTTTAAAAATTCAAAGGGGTAAAAATACCCTAAAGAAAGGGTGTTTTTCTGGCACTGATTTACGGGCAGTTACCGAGCAAATCGGAGCTTCCTTTCCCCGTGGATAATTTGGGTTCCCTTTTTCGTTGGGGTTGGGAGAAGTTTAGGCAAGCCAGAAAAATTTTTTTTTTCACAGTGATGGGGAGAGGAAAGGGTCCTCCCGTCAATGCTTTCACCGTCCTCTGACAAGAACTTCCTCTCGGGAAGGAACAGACTGGAGAGAAAAGGAAAAGGAATTTCCAAGCGGCCTGAGAATGAGGTAGAAAAACAGAAGCCTGTTCCCACAACTTCCTGGATGTGGGTCCCAAGAATGAGCCTTAAATTGGAGGAACTTTTTAAACACCCCTGAAGGAATTGCGATATTAACCTGAGAGCCAGCCTATCTATCTATCTATCTATCTATCTATCTATCTATCTATCTATCTATCTATCTATCTATCTATCTATCTATCTATATCTATCGTGTTTCCCCAAAAATAAGACCAGTTCTTATATTAATTTTTAATCTCTGTCTCTAGCTCTATCTCTTTCTCTTGCTCTATCTCTCTATCTCTTCCTCTATCTCTACCTCTACTTCTATCCCAATCTATCTGTCTGTCTCTCTCTCTCTTTCTCTCTCTCTCTCTCTCGTTCTCTCTCTCTATATATCCATCCAATCTTATCTATCCATCCATCTATCTACCATCTACCTATCTACCTATTTATACTTCTATCTTTTCATGTCTCTGTCTCTCTCTCATATACAGTATATATACATATACATATACATATACATATACATACATACATACATACATACATACATACATACATATATATATATATATATATATATATATATATATATTGGATAGTGATTTCACTGAACTAAGGCTGCATAAAAATCTTGGTTTACATAAACCAAGTATATATTTTATTTATATCTATCTATCTATCTATTTATCTATCTATCTATCTATCTATCTCCCTCCATCTATCCTTCTCTCTCTCTTTCTCTCTCTCTCTCCCCCCTCCCTCCCTCCCCCCTCTCTCTCCTACCTACTTACCTATTTATCCCTCCATAGGTAGGTATAAACTAAACTAAAAATGCCACCCCGATTCGCATGGTGGTTTTAGCTAAAATCAGATTATCCTTCCTGAAAGACCAAGGGGTTGTTTTTTACCCAGGAAAGGGTTTACCATAATATTTGACCGAATCTCGGTTAGTGCTGAGCTTGGATAGATAATGCATTTTCAAGGGAGATCTTGTTGGACAAGAAGTTTGACTAATTCTTCCAACATGAGTGAGTTTCTTTTTTCTGTTCTCCAGCAAGAAAGAGAGAGAGAGAGAGAGAGAGGAGGGGGTGAGAGAATCAAAACATTCTTTTACTCGACTCCTGGAAAAAATCAATTTAGCATCCCTACCTCCAGCAGGAGCAGGAGGAAGATGGGAGAACATTGACCTCGTCTTGATCTGCTCCTGGTGTAACTGAGACTGGGGAGAAGAAAATAGAAAGGAACAGGAAGGAAACGGAGATGGTGTAATTCAATGAAAATGCCTATTAAGAAATTATTTGGAAACTTTCTGCACTGGGTGCAGAGGGGTGGCAGGGAGGGAGGGAGGGCAGGGGAGAATTTCGGCAGAGGTATTTATTTTTGGATTTAAAAAGCGTTTTTGGAGATGGGGAGAAATGCTGCAGTCAAAAGTTTGAAAAGCCATAGGAAGATAAATGGGAGGAGGAGGAGGAGGAGGAGGAGGAGGAGGAGGAGGAGGAGGAGGAGGAGGAGGAAGAAGGAGAAGGAGAAGGAGAAGGAGAAGGAGAAGAAAGAGGAGGGGGAGGAGGAGAAAGAAGAAGGAACAAGAAGGAGGAAGAGGAGGAGAAAGAAGAAGGAGGAGGAAGGAGAAGGAGAATGAGGAG
>JAUDYJ010000016.1:2697475-2747475 GCA_030761175.1 Masticophis lateralis
CTCCCGCAAATCAGCAGTGGGTTGCCAATATTCTTACCACTGGTTTGCGCTTTGCTTGTGTGTGTGCCTTCCAGCTGCAAAAACATGGCTAAAACGTGGCTAAAGGACAGCATTACGCCGGGGAGGACTGCTACCGGTTTTCACAAACTGATACGAACCGGCTGAATACCATCTCTGTCCCAAATGCTAATTCCTGTCACCAAAAAAAAAAGGCAGAATTGGGATTTGATCTCTTTGCTGGGGTGGATTCGGGTTTTTTTCCTCCAAGCCGCTCATCGGCTAAAAATGTCCCGGGGGGGCTCGGCCATAGAACAGAGGCTTAACCTCAGTTTCCCCTGTCTGTAAATTGGGTGGACGGTTTTCGACATAACCCGCGCAGACCTGCTAATCCTACAGCAACCCAGATGGAGAGAAAACCCTCTTTTAACTCTGTTTTCCTCTTAAGCCAGGATTGCAGTTACGTTCTGAGTCAATGGTCCCAATATATTGAACTTGGTGAGCCTGGGATCCAGCTGGGGAATTCTGGGAGTTGCAGCAGGAATAAAACTTGAGATTATATAATATTAATGTATATAATAATAATAACAACAACAACAATGACAACAACAACAACAATAATAATAATAATAATAATAAAATAATCATGTGTTGTCCTGATTGTAATTGGAGCCCTTGGAGCAATACCCAAAGGGCTACTCCATTATTTAGAAATTCTAAATTTACCGGACTTGAATATTTTGACTCTACAAAAAAATACCTTACTCGGAACAGCTTACATCCTCCGACGATATCTTAACAGTTCCTAGGTCCTTGGTTAGGACTCGAGCTGCTGAGCTATTAACCGGCCTCAAAGGCTGTGAATCTCACTACAAATTAACCAATAATAATAATAATAATAATAATAATAATAATAATAATAATAATAATAATACTTTTTTTAAAGTCTGAATTTTGATCACGGGACCCCCGGGGGAATGCTTCCAGTAGTCGTAAGTGTGAAAAATGGTCATAAGTCACTTTTTTCCAAGGACGTAACTTTGAATGGTCACTAAGTGAGCTGTTGTAAATCGAGGACTACCTATAATAGGATTTGAGGGACGCCTTTTTGAACAACCCGGGTTTGGCCAGAATTCATTTCATTCTTCACTTCCTCCGCTGACAGCTGCTTTGATTGTTTTGCAAAGGTCTGTGGAAATCCCCACCGAAGGCCATTTTTTTTCCTGACTTCTATGCTCCCCCTGGAACAGTTACATTAAGAGACCATAGGCAGCATTTCTTTCTCTCTCTCTCTCTCTCTCTCTCTCTCTCTCTCTCTCTCTCTCTCTAGTTCCTCCCCCCGCTCTCACTCCCTCTCTCTCTTTCTTTCTCTCCCTTCCTCTTTCTCCCTCTTTCTCTCTCCCTTCCTCTTGCTCTTTCTCTTTCTCTCTCTTTATCCCTCTCTCTCTCACACTCTCTCACTCTCTCCATCTCTTTCTCTCCCTTCCTCTTTCTCTCTCCTCTCTTCCTTTCTCTCTCCCTCCCTCTTCCTCTCCCTCCATCTCTCTCTCTACTTCTCCTTCTCTCTCATTCGGTCTCTCACTCTCTTTCTCCCTCTTTCTCTCTCTTCCCCCACTCTCATTCTCCCTCTTTCTCCCTCCCTCTTTCTCTCCCTCCATCTCTCTCTCTACTTCCCCTCTCATTCCCTCTCTCACTCTCTCGCTCTCTTTCTCCCCCTTTCCCTCTTTCTCTCTCTCTTCCCCCCTCTCTCCCTTCCTCTCCCTTCCTCTTTCTCTCCCTCCATCTCTCTCTCTACTTCCCTGTCTCTCTCATTCCCTCTCTCGCTCTGTCACTCTCTTTCTCCCTCTTTCTCTCTCTCACACTCTTTCACTCTCTCTTTCTCTCCCTTCCTCTTTCTCTCTCTTTCTCTCTCTTCCTCTCTCCCTCTCCCTCCCTCTTTCTCTCCCTCCATCTCTCTCTCTACTTCTCCCTCTCTCTCATTCGCTCTTGCTCTCTTGCTTTCTTTCTCCCTCTTTCTCTCTCCCTCTTTCTCTCTCTCTTCCCCCTCTCTCTCCCTTCCTCTTTCTCTTTCTCTTCCTCTCTTCCTCCCTCCCACTTTCTCTCTCTGTTCCTCCCTCTCTTCCACTCTCTCTCTCGCTTCCTCTTTCTCTCTCTCTCTCTCTTCCTCTCTCTCCCTTCCTTTCTCCCTCTTTCCTGTCTCACTCCCTCCCTCTTTCTTTCTCTCTCTCTCTCTCTCTCTCTCTGTCTGTCATTCCCTCTCCCTCTAGTACTCTCTCTCCCTCTCTCTCTCTCTAACTCCAGACAAAGTCCAAGAAATGCATTGATTTGTATTCACTGCTTTTGTCAGCTGGCTGGTTTCCTCCGGGGGGAAGCGATCAATAACGCAACATTGGGTAAATCTAAAACAGAGAATGTCAGATTGGTAATATTGGTATTTGCTCTGATAAATTGAAAGTCGACACTCATAGCAAGGAAGGTTTCGTGCCCATTTATATGCATTGGTTTGTAAGTCACTTTGTGAGTATGGCTTTCTGGAGGGCTCTTTCCTTTCCTTTCCTTTCCTTTCCTTTCCTTTCCTTTCCTTTCCTTTCCTTTCCTTCTATCTTCCTTCCCTTCCCTTCCCTTCCCTCTTTCTCCTTTCCTTTCCTTTCCTTTCCTTTCCCTTCCTTTCTTTTCCTTCCCTTCCCTTCCCTTCCCTTCCCTTTCCTTTCCTTTCCTTCCCTTCTTCTATCTTCCTTTCCTTTCCTTTCCTTTCCTTTCCTTTCCTTTCCTTTCCTTTCCTTCCCTTCCCTTCCCTTCCCTTCCCGGCTTTCATTTCCTTTCCTTTCCTCCCCTCTCCTCTCCTCCCCTCCCTTCCCCTTCCTCACACTTTTTTCTTTCTTTCTTCTTTCTTCTTTCTTCTTTCTTCCTTTCCTTTCCTTTTCTTTCTTTCCTTTCCTTTCCTTCCCTTCCTCTATCTTCCTTTCCTCTCCTCTCCTCCCCCACCCTCCCCCTCCCTCACACTTTTTTCTTTCTTCTTTCTTCTTTCTTTTTCTTTTTCTTCTTCCTTCCTTTCCTCTTTTCTTTCCAAGCAAAGTGCTCGTATCAATACGCCTTAGAATGCACGACTTCTGTGTTCGTCCAACAAATTTAACCTCGTTCGTTAATAACCTCCATTTTCTACTTTCACCAGACAAGCAGAATCTTTCCCCCCCCCCCATCTGAACCCCACATAGAACAAACGTTCGCTTGGCAAACTGGCTCATATTTAGGACGGTCACAGTGTCCTGTGTGTGTGTGTGTGTGTGTGTGTGTGTGTGAGAGAGAGAGAGAGAGAGAGAGAGAGAGAGAGAGACGTAATCCCATTTTGTGACCTTCTGACTGGCAGAGTCCACAACGAAGCGAGATTCGCTTAACAACCATTTGAACCAACTTCAGACCCGCGGCAATTCATTTAACGACTGTGGCAAGAAAGGTCGTACAGCGGGACGAAATTCACTTCACCGATGACTCGCTTAGCCACCGATATTTGAGGCTGAGCTGTGGTCGTACGTCGAGGACTATCCTAGAAGTTGTCTCTTTAGAAGATATGCGCAGAAAAATCCAGATATTTCCGACCGCTGTAATGCGTACGACGGATTTCCTTCCTTGCTAAAACGAGGACGTGAATGATTGGTTCACATTTTCACAGCTTATATATATATATATATATATATATATATATATATATATATATATATATATATATATATAAATATATATATATATATATAATAATGGAGAAAAAAAATCTGGCTGGGAATTCCTGTTGATGTGGTAGCTTTCATTAGTGCTAATGTTGTTTTTGAGCCCTGCTGTGAAAATGCATTTAAGCATAATTGACTCAGCCGTGCTAATTCCAATGTGGGTTTTTTTTTTTTTCCAATCTTCCGGCTGAAATCCGTAAAAGGAAAGAAGGAGAGAGAGAGAGAGAGAGAGAGAGAGAGAGAGAGAGAGAGAGAGAGAGACGGAGAAGATTGATCCCATGGAGATAAAATCGGATTCAAATTTCTGGGCTACGTTTTAACGTTCGGACGGGGAAGGGGTGGTAGAGCCAGCAGCCTGGAAAAGAATTGGAGGTGGGAGCAGAGAAAGGGCAGATGTCGTGCCGGAGATCTTAAGATTTAGACAGGATCAGAGACGGCATTCAGCCGGTTCGTGGCAGAAATCACCGGTCGGCCATCCTATTTAGGCACGTTTTTGAGGCTGGGCGCATGCGGGGAAGGCATGCTTGCGAGCAAAGTGGAAGGCGGGCGCACTCACGAACTGGGCACACGCAGGGGGCAAACTGGTAGTAACATAATGTGAAACCCACCGCTGGACAGGATCCTTGGATGGGGGTGACCTTAGATCCGTGATGGCGAAGCTATGACATGCGTCCCACAGGTGGCACATGGAGCCATATCTGTGAGCACGTGAGCACTGCCCTAGCCCACCTCCAGCGTGCATGCGCCCACCGGCCAGCTGATTTTCAGTCCCTCTGAGCCCACCGGAAGTCAGGAAACGAGCCATTTTCGACCTCCGGGGCGGTGAGGAAGGCCGTTTTCGCCCTCCCCAAGCTCTAGGAAAGCCCCTGGAGCCTGGGGAGGGCGAAAACAGGTCTACCGGGCCTATCGTGCCATCAGCTGCCAAAAACGTGGGAACACGCATGCGTGGGGGGTGGGGCACGGGGGGGCATTGAGTGCAGGCACGCGGGCACGCAATCCTCCTGTGCTCCCCCCACTTTTGACACCGGACAGCAAAACGGTTAGCCATCACTGCCTTAGATTATTCCAGTCTAGAAGACACACTTTTCAGGGGCTTCTAGGGGTTGGACTAGAAGACCTCCAAGGTCCCATCCTACTCTGTTATTCTATTCTGTTCTGTTCTGTTCTACTCTTTACTCTGCTTTGTTCTATACTATTCACCATGTATGTGAAATGCTTCTGTTCTGTTCTATTTCTATTTCTGCTTTTATTCCATTCTTGCAAGCCCCAAGGATGCCCTCTGTAAGCCTTCCCGAATCCATAGATTTGGAAAGACCATCAATAAATCCTGCTTCTCATGTCTTCTTCAAATCCTGGCCCAGACACCAGCTGGAGTGAGTAGAAGCTACTGGTTGTTGGTTGGATTGTGCCCAAGAGTTTCAAAGAAAGACACAGGACTTGTGAAGGTGGCTTTTCCCAAAGGAGAATAATGATCATAAGTTGCTACTCACCACTCAGTGACTTTTCACGGTTAAAGATGGCTTCCATGCTTTTAACCAGAGAAGTCTGTTTAGATTGAGCAAGATTTAGATCTTCGTCTTCCATATTCAGGACAAACTTCAAACTATCAAAACGAAGCCACTTTCTTGGGCTTTGTCATTGGCCAAAAAAATAAATCCTTATTATTTCTATATATTTCTGGTCGTAGCCGTCGTACCAGCAGATGAGCCGCGCTCTGTGTTTTTACAATTTCCCTATTCTCGGACTTGTCTTTCTTTCGTGTCTCCATCCCCCTGGAGAATATTAGTATTTTAAAATATGAACCTTATCGGTTCTGTTATTACCGATCGGTTCTCTTATTCCCGAATCGTGTTCTGGGATCGTCGATTTGACGGTTTGAAAGCAGCGGAGAAAAAAAATCCATCAAAATCCAATGCTTTGATTTTTTTGATTTTGATTTTTTCCCAAATAGCTTACGGAGGGAAAATAATCATCCCTAAATCAATTTGGAGACATCGCACCTGACGGAAAGCTATCCAGCAAATCGACCTTGTCCTTCATCTCAGATCAAAGTTTCTCTCCTCCCAGGTAGGTGTTACATTTTCAGCGCGCTTTCTCCCAAAGGATGGTACTTTGTACATATTTTTTACAAGAAGAAGCTGCTGAATTATTTCTGGACAGGAATAAGCGAGCTGTTTAAATCTCTCGTGAATCTGCTCATTTTCCTGGCAAGCAGGTTCCCAGGAGGCGTGGCTTTGGGGGGAGGGCGGAGTGATTCCAAGGAGGCGTGGCTCATTCAACTCCCAGAATTCTCTGCGGTGAGGGTGCTAAGAGGTGCATTCTGGGATTTAAATACCCTGCATTTGAGAAATCCCTATTTTATTGGTAGGAAGTGTTACCGTGTTTCCCCGAAAATAAGACATCCGCGGATAATAAGCCCAATCGCGCTTTTTGAGCGCATGCACTAAAATAAGCCCTCCCCAAAAATAAGCCCTCCCCAAAAATATTTAAATGTATGCGTAGCTGGTCCCCACCATTTCCTCTGATTAGGATTAGGGAGACAAAGCTTGAAATCAGGAAAGACGGCAAGAGGAGCCCCGTCTTGCTCCACGCGCTCCAAAATAATAAGACCTCCCCGAAAATAAGGCCATGCGCTTACTTCGGGGTTCAAAAAAATATAAGACAGGGTCTTATTTTCAGGGAAACACGGTAGCAGAGGTTTTGGTTAAAGAGAAAAATCACGACTCGGGAGCCAGAGAGATAAAAAAAACGCACACGAGCGTTGCCTAGCTCAGCTTCAGCATGCATGCCGGCTGATTTTCGGGGCCCACCGGAAGTCAGGAAACGGGGCGTTCCCAGCCTCTGGAGGGCTTTCTTGGAGCCTGGGGAGGGAGAAAAAAACCAGTGCTTCCGGGCTCGGTAAACTTTTTGCCGTCGCAGGTCAAAAGCAGAAGGAGTACAGGTGGGGGAGGCATGGGGGGATTGAATTATGGGTGTGGGCATGTGCATGCGACCCTCCCACATGACCCCCCCCCGGGCTCCCCCGCTTTTGGCACGCGACGGTAAAAAGTTTAGCCACCAGTGCCCCACAACTCTTAATTTAATCTAATCTAGACCCTCCCTCTCTCTCTCTCTCTCTCTCTCTTTCTCTCTCTCTTTCTCTCTCTCTCTCCTCTTAGACACTATCCTATCCTGGTCAATCAGCAACCTGCCTCCCCACCCAACTAAGGTTCCCTGCATTGAACCATCCTGGTGGAAGCGTAAGGCGAATTCCCACAATTAGGGTCTCCTTTTTTCGAGGGATCGTGGGCCACGATTGCAACATTTCCAACCGCCAAAAAAAATGTTTGCGGCGTTTGGAGAACTCAGGGGAACCAACCCAATTTGCCAAATTCAAACCCTTCGCGCAAATCGGAGCCTGCTTCTGTTTCTGCATTTCTCCCAGTGGCGGCGAAAGAGGGGTGGGTGGCTGGGTGGCTGGGGAAGGAGGTGGGTGGGTGGGGGCGAGTTGGTGGTGGCAGTTTTGAATCCCAGATGTGTCTTGAGTGATTTATGCGCCCGGCTTTCCAGCATAAACGATAGAAGCGAGCCATAAATCATAGGCCGGGTAGATAGAAGAAACGTTTGCTTAGGACTTGTTTAAGCAAAGCACTCAGAAGGAGCTTCACTTTATTTTGTTTTAAACAGAGAGAGAAAGAGAGAGAGAGAGAGAGAGAGGGAGAGAGAGGGAGGGAGGGGGGAATGGTCTCTTTTGAATTAACTAGAAATGCCCACACCTCTCCCTCCCTCCCTCCCCGTTCCTCTGATTCCGTAATTGATTGAAGGGGGGAATTGATTAATTTAGTCCTTGTTTAGACTGAGGTGGTAAACTGGTGTCTGGGCTGGAATCAATGAGTAGTTTTCCATGCTAAGTAAATAAACCAGATGAGGGACCCCAGCCCATTAAGTGGGGGTGGGGGGAAGGAGCGGCTAGATTTCTAAGTGCGGGGACTGCGGTCAAAGCCTTTATTAAGTTGTTTTTAGAAGGTTGGCACCGCCGCCCGCGACTCGAGGCGGCTTAGCAAAATATAAAAACGGCCTCCTATAAAAGGCATTTTTTAAAACAAAAATTATAAAAATGCAGATTCGCCACCTTGAATTTTTAAAAAAAGGCAAAGAAACATAGAACTATGGATAAGTTGTTGGTTTATTATCTTTTGTTGTTGTTTGGGTGAGAAAGAAAAGCATGGAATGGGGGCTCCCGGGATGAAAACTATTTTCTATTTTATCCTATATTATATTCTATTCTATTCTATTCTATTCTATTCTATTCTATTCTATTCTATTCTATTCTATTCTATTCTATTCTATTCTATTCTCTATTTCTATTCTATTCTTCATTCCAATATTATTCTATTCTATTCTTCTTCTATTCTATTCTATTCTATTCTATTCTATTCTATTCTATTCTATTCTATTCTATACTCTATTTCTATTCTTCATTCCAATATTATTCTATTCTATTCTATTCTATTCTATTCTATTCTATTCTATTCTATTCTATTCTATTCCATTCCATTCCATTCCATTCCATTCCATTCCATTCTTCATTTCAATATTATTCTATTCTATTCTATTCTATTCTATTCTATTCTATTCTATTCTATACTCTATTTCTATTCTATTCTTCATTCCAATATTATTCTATTCTATTCTATTCTATTCTATTCTATTCTATTCTATTCTATTCTATTCTATTCTATTCTATTCCATTCCATTCCATTCCATTCCATTCTTCATTCCAATATTATTCTCTTCTCTTCTCTTCTCTTCTCTTCTCTTCTCTTCTCTTCTCTTCTCTTCTATTCTATTCTATTCTATTCTATTCTATTCTATTCCATTCCATTCCATTCCATTCCATTCTTCATTCCAATATTATTCTCTTCTCTTCTCTTCTCTTCTCTTCTCTTCTCTTCTCTTCTCTTCTCTTCTCTTCTATTATTCTATTCTATTCTATTCTATTCTATTCTATTCTATTCTATTCTATTCTATTCTATTCTATTCTATTCTATTCTATTCTATTCCATTCCATTCCATTCCATTCCATTCCATTCTTCATTTCAATATTATTCTATTCTATTCTAGCCGAAGAAACTCTTCCTTGTCCTGCTCTCCTGAAAGCCCCCTCCCCGCTCCCCCGGTACAGCTCACCCCTTACCTCCCTATCATGCCTCCTATCGTCCTTTTTTTTTTTTTTTTCTTTTGCAAAATGTAATCCATAAAATGCTTTCATGGTAACCTAAGACAGCGGTCGGAGGGCGATAAAGATCTCGAGCCCCCCCCCCCCCATGAGAGGCAGGAACTCCACAAAGATGGAGTTAATAACACAAACGTTTTTTTTAAAGAGGGTTCTTTTTTAAAAAAAAGAGAGAGAGAAAGACAGAAAAAAGAAAGAAAGAAACTCCCCCCCCCCAAATAACCGGGCAGAAGGAGGGTGGGGGAAGGGCATAAGAAGGGCCGGTGTGACTCTAATTGAGACCATGTGAGCCTCTTTAGCGAAGGATTACGAGAAAGAGACAAGACTTACTCAGAATGATTATTTTCAATTAGATGGGCTGGAGGCAAAAGTAGAGGCTTGGTGAAAGATTAAAACAAGGCCGGAGAAAGTTTGCGCAGATTTAAGCGGGAGGTTCATCGGGGTTTCGCTAATTGAAGGCAAAAGCTAGGCTGAGATTTGCATTCAGGGATTGGATACCGTTGAATTTTCCTTCTCTCCCCCCCCCTCATCCCACCCACCACCACCTCAGGGTTAAGGAAAAAGCAACAATAATAACAATGGCCACCTTGTTCGCTCCGCACATCTGAGATCCGGGATGAGCGGCAGGCACAGGAAGGACCGGCAAGAGTGTAGCGCGTCCTTCCGCAGCATCTTGAAATGTCTCCCTCGTCCAGGTCATGGTTGTCCCGAACGGCGCTTTTCCCGAAAGGCAACTGGCCATTTTCTCGCTTTTTCGCTTGAAGAGGTTTCGCTTCTCATCCGAGAAGCTTCTTCAGTTCTAAGGGAATGCTGGGGAACGGAAGGGTTTAGGAACAAGAAGAAGCTTCTCGGATGAGAAGTGAAACGTCTTCGAGGGGAAAGAAAGAAGAAAGAAAGTCCACTCGCCTTTCGGAAAAGCGCTTTCGAGATGTCCCGAGATTGGTCTCACAGGATGGGATGAAAGATTGTGGATACCCCCTAGGAAGAGGCGGGGGAGGGTGTTCCTTGTAGACAAGTGGTCATTTGCATCCTTTTGGAAGAGTCGTTGAGGCTACCTGGAACACTGCCCTTTCAACAGTTTTTTTTTTTTTCAATTTGATTTATATGCCGCCCTTCTCCGGAGACTCAGGACAGCTTACAATGCGTTAAGCAATAGCCTTCATACTTTTGTTTATTTATACAAAGTCAGCTTATTGCCCCCACAAACTGGGTCCTCAATTGACCTACCTTAGAAAGGATGGAAGGCTGAGTCAACCTTGAGCCTGGTGAGATTCGAACTTACTAATTGCAGACAGCTGGAGTTAAATTACAATGCATTAGTCTGCTGAGCTATCCAAGCTCCATGCATCACTCACTCCTGATCCTGAGGATGCAGATCAACCTCCAAGTGGCCTCAATGTGACTCCCTCAAAGGATGCAAATGATCAACTGTCTGCAAGCAATATCAATCCTTCCATTCTCCACCATCCAATCGGAGCTCAAGAAGCTTCTTGGACGAGACGTGAAAACGTCTTCAAAAGAACAACCGAGGAAGTCCACTTGCCTCTTGAAAACAGAAAAGCACCATCCCAATAGAATCGGGGCGATATTCCATTTGTCGCTGTGCTCTCCCCTCCCCCCGCAAAGCAGGTTAAACCCACCTAAGGCTCTTCATGACCACGTTGAAGATCTCAACAGATTGTCCTCAACCTCGCCAGTACCTTGGAGAGCTCCACCTGGGGTGAAAATATAAGAAATGGCTGGAGTCAGATCTCAATTAATCTTGGCTTGGGGATGGCTGCGTCGACGAGAAATGATTGACCAGTTTGGGGGGGGGGGTTCCTAAGACTTTTCGGAGATCTATCTGGAAATGTCAAGAATTGAAGTTGAGTTGGGCTTCCCCACCCCTTTTGTAGGCAAAGCAAAGGTTTACCCACTGAGTTGCAAACGTTCTTATGTTCGCGATAAGGTGGAGGAAACAATGAATTGACTGGAATATGAATGGACTGGATTTAGATTACAGATTAACAGAGTTGGAAGGGATCTCTGAGGTCATCTAGTCCAACCCCCTGCCCAAGCAGGACTCCCTAAACCATTTCTGACAGATGGACAGTCTGGTTTCTTCTTGAAAGCCTCCAGGGATGAAGCTCCCATGACTTCCGAAGGCAACTTCTGTTCCATGGGTTGACCGCTCTCGCTGTCAGAAAATTCCTCCTTATTTCCAGGTGGAATCTCTCCTTGGTCAGTTTCCATCCATTATTCCTGGTCCGGCCTACAGGTTTATGGAAGGACTTTAGGCCATTCCCCACCATTCAGTCGGTACTGGAGAAGCTCCTTGGATGAGAAGTGAAACGTCTTCAAGCCAAACCAAGGAAGTCCAGTTGCCTTTTGAAAAAGCACCTTTGGTGACAAGAATAGAATAGAATGCAGAATAAAATAGAGTAGAGTAGGGTAGAGTAGGGTAGGAAAAAAGAGGAGAAGGAAGGGAAGGGAGAGTAGGGTAGGGTAGGGTAGGGTAGGGTAAGAAAAAAAGAAGAGAGAAGGAAGGGAAGGGAAGGGAAGGGAAGGGAAGGGAAGGGAAGACAGAGTAGAGTAGAGTAGAGTAGAATAGAGTAGAGTAGAGTAGAATAGAGTAGAGTAGAGTAGGGTAGGGTAGGGTAGGGTAGAAGAGAGAAGAAGAGAAGAGAAGAGAAGAAGAGAAGAATAGAATTAGAATTAGAATTAGAATTAGAATTAGAATTAGAATTAGAATTAGAATTAGAATTAGAATTAGAATTAGAATTAGAATTAGAATTAGTTCCTTATTGGCCAAGTGTGACTGGACGCATGAGGATGATGAAATCGGAGATCGCGCGGAGCCCCAACAGTGTCAGTCTAAGATTGTATCTCGAGGTTTATAATGAACTGGGGCCTTTTCCAAGCAGGAGCTGAAAATGTTTTCGCTATCACACCAGAGTCATAACTCCAAGATAGCCCAAATAACCCGGCTACTTTCAATCCCCCTGGGCGGAAATGGACATGACGTTTCCTTAAGAGAGATCCTAAACGCGGAGAATGTTTGCCAGCCCTCCGGCCTTCGGGGGTCTTTTTTTCCTGCCTTGGCGGGGAACGTAAGGAGTGATGCAATGAGGATTTTAACCTTGGAAAAACCCACCGGCCCTCCCCTGCCCCCCTTCCCCCCGGCCTCCAATAGGTATCAGGTGTTTTGACTTCATGGAGAAGTTCCCATTTAAAAAAAAATTGAAAATAAAAAGGAGAAACTGGGTTAGTCTGGAAACTCTCCTGGGGGGCTTTGCTCTCGTGGTTTGGCTTCAACAAAGCTAGGATTATCACAGTGGTAAAATTCAATTTTTTTTTCTACCGATTCTGTGGGTGTGGCTTGGTGGGTGTGGTAGGGGAAAGATGCTGCAAAATCCCCATTCCCTACCCACTCCTGGGGGAAGGATATTGCAAATCCCCCATTCCCACCCCACTCCAGGGGAAGGATACTGCAAAATCCCCATTCCCTCACCACTTCTGGGGGAAGGATATTGCAAAACCTCCATTCCCACCCCACTCTGGGGTCAGTCAGAGGTGGTATTTGCTGGTTCTCCGAACTACTCAAAATCTCCGCTACCGGTTCTCTGAACTACTCAGAATTTCCGCCACCGGTTCTCCAAACTACTCAAAATTTCCGCTACCAGTTCTCCGAACTACTCAAAATTTCCGCTACCAGTTCGTCAAACTACTTAAAATTTCCGCTACTAGTTCTCCAGAACCTGTCAGAGCCTGCTGAATAGCACCCCTCGTCAAATTTCAGTTTTGTGATCATCAGGAACCGAACTCAGAATGGGCCACCGAGTCGATCCAAGACCGGCCCGTTTACTACCTGGAGGGAACAACCTTGCATTTAAGCCGAGCATCCTTTTAAAAGCACCCACCCACGCGGGAACAATGCTGCCCCTTGTCCCTGCTCTTAAAAGCTGCGGGTTGTGCATACAAAAGGGCTGTTGTAATGCCGATGAAATCAGACATCGTCTTTAGCTGTTGCGCAGGGGAGGAACAAGGTTACACTAAGGGTAAAAATAATTTGGCCGGCCGGAGTGGTGAAAAGCCTTTCACTGGGGTGTAATTTTCCTTTGTAAAAGAAGTGGAGTGGGGGGGGGGGGGGAAATGGGCTTCTCCTCTCCCCACCTTTTAGCGGTGGGGGAAACCTGGAGTGCCACCCCACGCGTTTGGTTGGGTGCAATGCACGGGGAGATGCACCTCCTCGCGCCCACTTAAGGGCTTCGGAGCAGAATTCTTCCCCGGTCTGTCCTTGGAGCCAATGGGGGCGAGGGGGCACCATCCCAGCAAGGTTGCCCCTCCACATGGGGGTGGAGTTGGCCCCCACACATAAGTGACCCACGGTTCACCTTGGCCATTGAAATTAGCAGGGAACATGGTCTGGAAAGCCAGGCTTGGGGAAGGCTGGAAACTGTGATAATGCGCCATGTCTCCTCACCCACCTACTCGGCCATTCCTGGTGGCTTCCTTCTTCCTCTTGTGCTTAAAATTCCTCCTCCTCCTCCTCCTCCTCCTCCTCCTCCTCCTCCTCCTCTTCTTCTTCTTCTTCTTCTTCTTCTTCTCCTCTCCTCCCCCCAGCATTCTTTCTTTCCTTCTTTTCCATCTCCTCCTCTTGTCCATCTCTTCCTTCCTCCTTCTCATTCTTCCTTTTCTTCTTCTTCCTTCTCCTCCTCCACTTCTTCTTTTGTTCCTCCTCCTCCTTCTCTTTCTCCTTTCTCCTCCTTCCCCCAAGTTCTTTCTTTCCTTCTTTTCCATCTCCTCCTCCTCTTCTCCATCTTCTTCATTTCTCCTTCTTCTCCTTCTTCTTCTCCTCCTTCTCCTTCCTCCTTCCTCTTCTTCCTCCCCCCATTCTTACTTTCCTTCTTCTCCATCTCTTCCTCCTCTTATTCATCTTCTTCATTCCTCCTTCTCCTTCTTCTCCTCCTCCTTCCTCCTCCTTCTCCTCCCGCATTTTTTCTTTCCTTCTTCTCCATCTCCTCCTCCTCTTGTCCATCTTCTTCATTCCTCCTTTCCTCTTCACTTCTTCCTCTCTACCTTCTTATTCTTTACACATCATTTTTATGCTTTATTAGTTGTTTTTTCCCCCATCTCCAAACTGGCTTTATCTCCTCCTGTGACATCAAATTCTGAGAAAAAGTTTCCATCTCCATTTCAGGAGGAGGGCAGAGAAATGAACATAGATTTTATACCTTTTCTTTATTTGCTTAATATTGCTGAGAATAACCCTGCCCAACTCCAGCCATTGGGCCCCCTTCCATCTTTTGACCAACTACGTTTCCATGTTGGTGAAGCATTCAGTTCCCATTTCTGCCCAATCACTTCTCTTTGCTACTTTGCGTTTTTGAGTAAGCATTATTATTATTATCATCTTTATTCATTAAATATGAAACTCAAGTCAACTGCTTAACGCATTATAACCCGCCCTGAGTCTCCAGAGAAGGGCGGCATATAAATCTAACAAATAAATAAATAAATAAATAAATAACTGAACATTAAAAAATGCATCACAAATACATTGACTGGTGCTAATGGTTGATACAGGTTGCTGCCAGCATCCTAGGGATCAACCAAGTACCTTCTTAAGATGTACGATGTTCCAAGTAGTGCAGTTTTTTGCAGTTCTGCTGGTGGTCATTTATTTATTTATTATTTATTTATTAGTTCAATTTATATGCCGCCTTTCTCCAGAGACTCAGGGCCGCTTACAATGCGTTAAGCAATAGCCTTCATACTTTTGTATATACCTGCTTAGTAGGGCTTTTGGGCCCCCCTAAGCGGTGTTCTTTTTTTATACAAAGTCAGCTTATTGCCCCCACAATCCAGGTCCTCATTTTACCTACCTAGAAAGGATGGAAGGCTGAGTCAACCTTGAGCCTGGTGAGATTCGAACTTGCAGTAATTGCAGGCAGCTGGTGCTACTTAACAGCCCTTTAGTCTGCTGCGCCACCAAAGCTCATTTAATTTGCAGGAAGCTGCAATTTGCTGATGTATGTTATAAAATTCTTGGATATGGCACCAAGTGTCCCGATGACAATGGGTATCACTGTGACATGTTTCATCCATAGCCGCGTAGTTTCGATGGCCAGGTTGCGATATTTCGTGATTTTTTTTCCCAGTTCTTTTTCTTCGACTCTGGCGTCTCCTGGTACTGCGATGTCGATCAATTGTACGTTTCGGTTTTTGACAACTGTGATATCTGGCGTTCCAAGTGACGACCCATCTGTATTCATTCAAAAGTCCCACAAGATCTTCACCGTCTCATTTTCGATAACCTTTTCCACTTTATGTTCCCATGACTTTTTGGATACAGGTATGTCCTATTTTTTACATAATGACCAGTGGATTAATTTTAGCAACTCGGTCGTGTCTAGCTTTTGTAATCCGTTTGTGCTGCACTCACGTATTAAGTGTGAAACAGTTTCGACTTTGTCGTTGCAAAGTCGGCAGTTTGGATGGTCGGTGGATTTTTGTATCTTTGCTTTCATGACATTAGTTTGTAGTGCTTATTCTTGAGCAGTGAGAATTAAACCTTCTGTGTCTTTCTTGATGGTTCCCATCTTCAGCCAGGCCCATGCCAAGTTGTCATCAGATTTTCCTTCAATGTTTTTCAAGGGCTGTCCATGCAGAGGTTTGGTTTTCCATCTATTTAATCTGTCACCCAGCTGTTTTTCCTTATTCTGCCTTTGTTTAAATTATTATTTTTATCATCATCATCTTCAGTCAACATTTAAAAATGTGTCATTATTATTATTATTATTATTATTATTATTATTATTATTATTATTTCCCCCTTTCTCCTTTTCTCACCACAGCACCCTGCCTACGAATTAAAAGAAAATTATTTTTCCTTCCATTCAGCATCCAGTCGCTTTCCACAAACAGCCTATAATTCTGTTTTAATACAAAAATCCAAGGTTTCGTTCCACCCTTCCTCGCCTTGGCAAATTTTCACGCCCCTACCGCCTTCAGGGCTGGTCTCCGCTGTGGATCATCGATTGATTTAATTAGGGTGGAGGGAAATACTTTTGCCCTGTCCTTTTTTTTTTTTTTTTTTGCTTTTTTAAGAAATTGCGGAAAAAGGGGAGCAGCAATAGAAGAAGAAGAGAGAGAGAAAAGAAACTCAGAAATTATATCACTCAGGGCTAAAAATCAATCGGTGTGTTGCGGTCATATCCTCAACCGCCTTGAAGATATCACTCCAATAATCCAGGTAGCTCTCGACTTACAACTTTTCGTTTCATTCAAAGGTTAAAACGGCACTGAAAAAAAGCAACTCGAGCGAGCGTGATCAAGATTCAGAATGCTTGGAAACTGACTTGTACTTATGACAGTGGCAGTGTCCCTCCTTTCCGACAAGCAAAGTCAACAGGGAAACTGGATTAACGACCGTGTGACTCCCTTAAGAATTACGCTGATTCACTGAACAACCAGAAAAGTTGCGAAACTCACTTAACGCACGTCTCGCTTTAGCCGTTAAGTGAGATTTGCCCCATTGTTCTTGCCGCAGCTGTTAAGTGACTTACTGAAGTTGTTAAGCTAGTCACACCGTTGTTAAGTGAGTCTGCTTTCCCCACTGACTTTGCTTTTCAGAAAGGGAATCAAGTGACTCTGGGAGACGCTGCAACTGACACGAGTACAAGTCAGTTTCCAAGCATCTAAATTCTGATCACAGGATCGTGGGGAATGCCACAACGGTCGGAAGTGTGAAAAAAATGATCCTAAGTCCCATTTTTCAGTGCCGTTGCAACTCCGAACGGTCACTAAACAAACTTTTGTAAGTCAAGGACTAGGGTATACATTCATTTCGAGATATTTTTCCTCGCCGGATTCTAACGTGGGCCAAATCTGAAGATTGCTTACAGCAATCCATCCGTTGATTTTAATCGCGCCAAATCGCTTGCCTCGTTTTGCGTCGGACTCCGTCAAGGAATAACGTCGTTTGCCCTTGAAAGACGAATTAAAGGATTTTTTTTTCCTCCTGCAGGGTGATAATAACAGGCCCAGGAGTGGGTTCAAACATTTTAGGAAGGGAATCTCTGCCTAGTTGCTGGGTGAGCATGGCCTAGTCAGTTTTTGCCCTCCCCAGGCACCAGAGGCTTTTCTTGAGCCTCCGGGAGGGCGAAAACAGCTTTCCCAGGCTCCAGAGTCCCTCTGAAGGCCAGAAATGGGCCTGTTTCCGGTGTTCCTGAACTTTTGGTAGGGCCATTTTTCGCCCTCCCGGAGCCTCCGCATGAGCCTTGCACTTACCTGCATCCAAAATGGACTCCTGGGAGGGGCGGGGTGGGGTGGGTGGAGCCAGCCAGGAGTGGGATTTGGGGGGTTCTCCAAATTGCCCACAATCCTAGCTAGAGATTCTCCTGAACCCCTGCGAAACCCCCAGCAGTCCACCCCTGAACAGGCCTAAGTAGTTGTTCAGACAACTTCAGGATTGCAAAAATAAAATCGCGAATTTTAAAGACAGTTCTTGAGTTGCCTTCTTTCTCCGTTAGCTGATCTTGGTTGGTTTTTTTTTCCCCCTGGAGGGTTTGAAACTCTGAAGATGCCTTTCTTTTTTCCTTTTTTTTTAATTTTCCTGCTTCCCCCTCCCACCCACCCCCAAATACCCCACCCCCACCCCTTTCTCCTTTCTTTTAATGCTACTGGATGATATCCCTCCCCGGAGGAAATTTAAATTAAAATGCCGACGTCCCAGACTGTAATTTCTCCGGCTTTAAATTCACATTTGGGCGACTTGCTGCAGGTATCGTAACCAAGCTGATCCTCATGCAGGGCATCTCAGATTACCGGGCCCGATAAAAGATTGACTCCAGTCAATGGAAGTTAACTTTCTCCTCTGCTCTCCCCATCCGCGGTGGGTTTCTCATTATGTTACTATCAGTTTGCCCGTGCGCGCTCACTTCCGCCAATCTGCTTGGCCTTTCGCACATGTATTTTGCTTGCCCATGTGTCTTTCATGCCTGTGCCAGGCCTAAAAAACATGCCTAAATAAAACAGCATAGAGCTGGGCTGATTTCCGCTATCAGTTCGGGCGAACCTGACCGAACCGGTTGAATACCACCTCTGCTCCCCAAGCTTACATCCTTCGTTTACAACGTTCTGCCAGTCCAGAATGGCAGACAGAGAGAATGCCAAGCGACATTCAAAACCACACAAAAAAAATCCCTTCCTTTTTTAAAAAAACTTTTTTCTTGTTCTGGACACTTCCCATGGGGCCGTTCTGAAAACAAAAGAAAAGAAAAGAAAAGAAAAAAGAAGAAAACCAGCCCGTTTTTCAGACTTATGAACTGCTGCAGCATCCTTTCAGTCACGTGATCACAATTCAAACACTTGGAAACTGACTTGGACTTCTGACAGTTGTGGTGTTCCCCATCCCTCCCAGGGTCATGTGTTCTCCCTTTTGCAACCGTCCGACAGGGGAAGCCAAATTCACTCAACAATCCAAGTTATCAATTGCGGCGATTCACTTAACGACAGTGGCAAGAAAGGGGGGGCAAAACTCACTTCGATGATCTCATTTAGCGACATACATTTGGGGGATGGGGCTCCATTGTGGCCATAAGACGAGGACTCCCTGTTTTGGAATCTCTCAGATTCAAGACTTATTTTCAGTGGCCTGATTCAGACCAGGAGAAAGTATCAAAAGATAAGGGGTGAAATGCTACTGGTTTGGACCGGTTTGGGAGAACCGCTAGTTAAAAAATGCTACCAGTTCGGACAAATTAGCATTTCCGGTGATCAGCTCTGCCGCACGATTTATACTCGCTAGAAATTGCGCAGTTCAATCGGCCACCTCAATCCTTCATGCGCGCCCCGTGAATTAGACAAAGAGCCTTCCGTTTTGATCTATTCTACACTGTGCTTATTTAATTTGCTTTTTACAGATTTTACTGGGCAGGTAAATTTCCTTGTAGAAGTTTTAATTTGCCGGTTTAGAGACCCAAATCTAAGTCCGTACAGAGTTGGGACGCAACTTGATGGAGTCTTTTCAAAACCCAGACGGCTGTTTTCTGACTTCCTTCCAATCCTTTCGGTCGGGTCTCCTTGCAACAATCCAGCTATTCAAGGCGGTAGCCCCAGGGTGGGTGGGTGGGTGCGACTGTGAGAGCCGGGACCCCTCCCAAAGCCCTTCCCTGGCTTTTAGTTCTGTTTTTCTTTCCCTGCTCAAAAGAAGTTTTTCCTTTACAGGGTCGGGCTTAGGAACGGGCCAACAGAAGGCTGGTGCTACCCTCTGTCGGTGTTTTCCAGAAATGACAAAGTCTGGAAACTCTGCAAATCCAGGATCGGTTTTTAGAAGGACCTGGAGAAGAGGAGAGGAGAGGAGAGGAGAGGAGAGGAGAGGAGAGGAGAGGAGAGGAGAGGAGAGAAGAGAAGAGAAGAGAAGAGAAGAGAAGAGAAGAGAAGAGAAGAGAAGAGAAGAGAAGAGAAGAGAAGAGAAGAGAAGAGAAGAGAAGAGAATAATGGAAAATAGGAATAGAGTGGAGTGGAGTGGAGTGGAGTGGAATGGAATGGAATGGAATGGAATGGAATGGAATGGAATAGAATAGAATAGAATAGAATAGAATAGAATAGAATAGAATAGAATAGAATAGAATAGAATAGAATAGAATAGAATAGAATAGAATAGAATAGAATTCTTTATTGGCCAAGTGTGACTGGACACACAAGGAATTTGTCTTTGGTGCATAAGCTCTCAGTGTCCATAAAAATACAAATCATAAATTACAACACTTAGTGATGGTCATAGGATACTAAATAAGCAATCCAAATGATGCTAGGGCACTAAACAAAACAATATAAATTGTAAAAACTGTAGGTTATAATGACCTATATATAATGACAAGGTTATAGTCATAAGTCGAAAAGGAGATAGGTAATTAGGAAGGATGGGAAGATTAATAGTAGTGCAGACTTAGTGAATAGTGAATAGTTTGACAGTGTTGAAGGAATTAGTTGTTAAGGAGAATATGGCATTCGGGGGAAAACTATCGTTGTGTCTAATTGTTCTGGTGTGCAGTCATTTTGAGGGTAGAAGTTAAAACAATTTATGTCCAGGATGTGAGGGGTTACAAATTGGAAAAATAAAATTAATCCATTCACCCCTGCTGGAAAAACTTAAATCAGTGCATTTCTTTTCTTTCAGGACAACTACCCACGCTCACTAAGAATTGTTGTGGTGGCGGGAGAGAACAGAATCACTGAGTTGGGGAGGGATCTTAGAGGTCATGTACTCCAGCCCCCTACTCAAGAGTTGCAACAGGCTTTGGCGGCCACCTACTCCAACTCTTCCACAGTGCAGGATCCGGTGAGCTGCTCAGAGTCATCTCAAAAAGTAAGATGGATGCAAATTAATCATCATCATCATCATCATCATCATCTGTATCAACCATTAGCACCAGTCAATCGTATTTGTGACACATTTTTAAAAGTTCATTTTTAAAAGAGATAATAATAATAATAATAATAATAATAATAATAATAATAATAATGTAAAAGTCAAAATTCCCCCTGTCCAATCATTTCCGACTCTAGTAAGCATTGCTCACCTCTGTTTCTTAGCCTAGGGAGCCAGCATTGTCTGATAATCCTTTCGGTGGTCATCTGATCAACATGACTGTACGCCAAGGAGCACAGAACATTGTTACCTTCCCACCGAAGTGGTACCTATTTATCTACTTGCATGTGTATGCTTTCGAATTGCTAGATGGGCAGCAGCTAAAGCAAGGAGCAGGAGCTCACCCCGTCGCACGATGCTCGGGGTCTCGAACCGGAGGCTGTCAGCTTTCCAGCTGACAAAACCCAGCGTCTTAACCACTGAGCTTCAGTAATAATAAATAAAAAATGAATACATCTCTGACAGGTGATACACACACATCCCGCGGCCCTTGTTTGAGGCCACTCACTGCTTCAAGTGGCAGCCTGTTCCATTGGCTGACCATTTGAACCTGCAAAGAAGGATCTAACCTTCCATGAAAGACATTGCAAGGAGGGAGAGAGCTTGCAGGGGTTGGGAAGAGCTGTAAAAAAAGGAATGATAAACCCAACAAAACCACGGGGATGAGGAATCATGCCGGGGATCAGCTCCAAAAAAAATAATAATAATAATTCCTAAGAGGATTTTTTTTCAAACTTTCTTTCAAGGCGGAAAAACAGGTGGAAAAGGAGGTTGATTTTTAAGAAAACGCAAAGCGGATCTCAGCCTGGCATTAGAACAAGAGGTGTCCTGCTACATTTTACCAGATTTCCTGTTTTTTTTTCCTCCCTTTTTCTTCTCCTTTTCTCATTTGCCTGTCTTTTTTGTAAGCTTCCCTTCTCCAACTTTTTGACCAAGCGCAAGGAAGGAAGAAAAGGAGATAGAGAGAGAGAGGGAGGGAGAAGAGAGGGAGGAGAGGTAGGGAGGAGAAGAAAGAGAGAGAGAGGGAGGGAGGGAGAGAAAAAGAAAGAGGGAGGGAGAAAGAGGGAGGGAGGGAGAGAGTGGAGAGAGAGAAAGAAAGAGAGAGAGGAGGGGGAGGGAGGAAGGGAGAGAAAGAGAGAGAGAAAGAGAGAGAAAGAAAGAGGGAGAGGGAGAGAAAGAGGGAGGGAGATAAAGAGAGAGAGAAGGAGGGAGGGAGGGGAGGGAGGGAGAGGAGAGAGAAAGAAAAAGAGAGAGAGAAAGAGGGAGGGAGAGAAAGAGAGAGAGAGAAGGAAGGAAGGAGGGAGGAGGACAGAGGGAGAGCAGAGAGAGAGAGGAGAGAGAGGGAGGGAGAGAAAAGGGGAGAAAGAAAGAGGGGGAAAGAAAGAAAGAAAGAAAGAAAGAAAGAAAGAAAGAAAGAAAGAAAGAAAGAAAGAAAGAAAGAAAAAACCATTTTTTAAAGTGATGACTTTGTTGCTTTGGCCGCTGTGCCCAACTTCTATTGGGTTCTGAACTAAGTTTATCAGCCAAGCGTAAAAACATTAATCACCTAGGAGGGAAAGGGGAGGGGAAAAAAACCTAAAATAAAATGAAAATAACACCCAGGGAAAATGACTTTTCAAAATGTCGCCGGCATAATTATCAGCTTGTCCATTACATTAAATGCCACCATTTATAACGGTAACGTTTTAAGCATGCAAGCAGTAATTAACTTCGTAATGAACTGGGGACCCCTGTGCCTCTCTTCCCTCAGCTAATTTGCATGTTAATTATAATTAGCAACCAGGGAAACAAGTTATAAACATCTTAATTAGCAGCTTAATCATTTTTACAAGGAAATGCGCCCCGCTTTGATAGATGACCAAGAATTAGATTAATGGGACTCTTGCTTCCAGTCGCTCCAAGTGCGCAGGAATGGAAACCCACACTCGGCTGTGAGTGTGTGCTCACAAATTCACACTCCCCTTCAGCTGGCAGGCTTGCCAATTGATTTGTCGTAAAAACCAGGCCTGGGCAAAGCAGCTTCCCCAAAATTCAGATTTCTGCAGGCAGAAGAAAATTAAGAAAAAAAGGACCTTTTTAATCAAATGATTCTGGAAGATCTTTCTCACGGTTTGAGGAGGTTCGCCTCTATTTTACTTTATTTTTTCACTCAAGGTTTTCTTTCCTTGGGAAAGAAAGAAAAAAGGGAGGGAGGGAGGAAGGGAGGGAGGAGGGAAGACAGGAAGGGAGGAAGAAAAGGGAAGACAGGAAGGAAGGAAGGAGAGACGGAGGGAAGGAAGGGAGAAAGAAAAAGGAAGGAAGGGAGGAGAAAGGGAGGGAAGGAAGGGAGAAAGAAAAGGGAAGGCAGGAAGGAAGGGAAGGAGGGAGGGAGTATAGACAGGGAGAGAGAGAAGAAAGGAAGGAAGAAAGGGGAAGAGGAAGGAAGGAAGGAAGGGGAAGGGGAAGGAAGGAAGGAAGGGGAAGGGGAAGGAAGGGAGGAAGGAAGGAAGGAAAGAAGGGAGAAATAAAAGGGAAAGAAGGAAGGAAGGGAGAAAGAAAAGGGAAGACAGGAAGGAAGGAAGGAAGGGAGTATAGACAGGGAGAGAGAGAAGAAAGGAAGGGAGGAAGGGGAAGAAGAAGGAAGGAAGGAAGGAAGGAAGGAAGGAAGGAAGGAAGGAAGGAGAGACAGAGGGAAGGAAGGGAGAAAGAAAAGGGAAGACAAGAAGAAAGGAAGGAAGGAAGGGAGTATAGACAGGGAAAGAGAAGAAAGGAAGGGAGGAAGTGGAAGAAGAAAGAAGGAAGGAAGGAAGGAAGGAAGGAAGGAAGGAAGGAAGGAAGGAAGGAAGGAAGGAAGGAAGGTTTTAGAAGGAGAGAAGTCACTGGAAAAACTTCAACCCCTAACCAGGCATGATCCTGGATTAAAAATCAAAATTAACTATTCTCCAGATTGTACATCCAGTTCTGGGCCCCATCTTTCAAAAAAAAAAAGACTGGGATAAAATTGGAGCAAGTTCAGAGAAGAGCTCCCAAATGGTGAACAATCTGGAAATCGAGTCCTATGGGTTAGACTTCAGGAGGTAATTCCTGAGTGGTAGTGAGCTGATAGCCGGCGGAACTGGCTGCCACATGATATACAGTGTTGAGCTCCTCCGAAGAGAAGCTGGATGACATCTTATCAGCAATGGTCTGGGCCAACGTTTCTTAACCTTAGCAACTTTTAAGACAGGTGGACTTCAGCGACCAGAATTCCCCAGCTGGTATGCCACCATTTTATATTAAAACACCTGGCTCATTCTTTTCGGATTTGTTTCAGAGTTACAAAAGTGTGTTAGTGTAGAGAGAACAAAAACAGCTCGGGAGAAAATATTTATCTTTTGAGAAAAGAAGCACTATAATTTCCAGCCATTAACTCTGCATATATTATGCAAAGAATATCAACTAAAAATAGACACAAGCAATTGTGCTTAATTGGATTTGACTACGAAAAATGGCCCAGTTTCCATTCCTGAAACCAATCAAGAAAGAAGGACTTCATTCGGCCTTCATTGGGAGAGAAGGAACCTGGAACTAAGGAGGAATTTCCTGACAGTGAGGACAATTGGCCAGTGGAACGGCTTGCCACCAGAAGTTCTGAATGCTCCAACACTGGAAATTTTTAAGAAGAGGTTGGACAACCATTTGTCTGAAGTGGTGGAGGGTTTCCTGCCTAGGCGGGGGGTTGGACTAGAAGACCTCCAAGGTCCCTCCCAGATTCTATTCTATTCTATTCTATTCTATTCTATTCTATTCTATTCTATTCTATTCTATTCTATTCTATTCTATTCCATTCCATTCCATGTTTTCTAATCTATTCTATTCTATTCTATTCTATTCTATTCTATTCTACTCTACTCTACTCTACTCTACTCTACTCTACTCTACTCTACTCTATTCTTTCTATTCTATTCTTTCTATTCTATTCTTTCTACTTTACTCCCTATTCTAGTCTAGTCTAGTCTAGTCTATTATCTACTCTACTATATCTACTCTACTCTATTCTATTCTCCCTATTCTATTCTATTCTAGTCTGGTCTAGTCTAGTTTAGTCTATTATCTACTCTACTGTATCTACTCTATTCTATTCTATTCTATTCTATTCTATTCTATTCTATTCTATTCTATTCTATTCTATTCTATTCTATTCTTTCTACTCTACTCTACTCTACTCAAATCTACAATATCTATTCTATTCTATTCTATTCTATTCTATTCTATTCTATTCTATTCTATTCTATTCTATTCTATTCTATTCTATTCTATTCTACCCTACCCTACCCTACCCTACCCTACCCTACCCTACCCTACCCTACCCTACCCTACCCTACCCTATTGTACCTTATAATGTTATATTATACTATACTATACTATACTATACTATACTATACTATACTATACTATACTATACTATACTATACTATACTATATTATACTACCCTACTAAGCAGGTATAGACAAAAGTATGAAGGCTATTGCTTAATGCATTGTAAGCCGCTCTGAGTCTCCGGAGAAGGGCGGCATAGAAATCGAACTAATAAATAAATAAATAAATAAATAAATAAATAAATAAATAAATAAATAAATAAATAATATATCATATCAATATCATATCATATCATATCTACTATATTCTATTCTATACTCTACTCCCTATTCTATTCTATTCTACTATATCTACTCTACTCTACTCTACTGTACTCTATTTTATTTTGGTATAAAATAACAGAGTGGGAAGGGACCTTGGAGGTCTTCTAGGCCAACCCCCGATTAGGCAGGAAACCCCACACCACACACTATTTCTATTATTCTCTATTCTATTATTCCATTCCATTCCATTCCATTCAAGACCAGGGGAAAGCTTATCTTTCTCCCCTGTCCGCTGTCATTCCATCTGTTTTTCCGTTTAAAAATTCATGATTCCCACCCCAGAAAGAAGACCTGTTGTACACTTTTAATATTTAACTAGATGTTTGGAGTTCAGCCTGCACCGACTTTTGTCCGTTTCTCTTTCCGACGCAGTTTGCTGCACCTACGTAGATGAGACGCCTCATTTTGTGCGCTCTGTAGCCACACAAACTCCAGACAGACAGAGATGCGGTAAGTTGCATCCCGGGTTTGTGCCATTTTATTTCCTTCTGTAATGATTTCCTTCTTGAAATGATTGGTGTTATCCCTGTATCGGCAAGCCTCTCTTATCTTCCTCAAACCTTCCCTTTGGGGAAGGCCAGGAAGATGGAAATAATTGGAGGGCCATAATCTTTAAAAAAAAAAACCCCGAAAGGAATCCATGCTAAATTGTGGCTTGTTTAACTACACCTCGCTAAATAATCCTACACATGAAATGCTGCAAACCATGGTTTGTTCTCCACCGTGCATCCTAAGGAAAATGAACCAAGCTGTTTTATTTATTTATTTATTTTTGGTAGAATAGACTAATTTCCATTATGGAATTAATTAATCTGGTATTTTGGTTTCGTAAAATATGTTGAATTGTAGACCGTAGAACTTAAATCTGGCCTTCTAAATTGGATCCCCTCCCTTACTCCTTTTGCTCTTCCCCGCTCACGGGTAAAATCTAAAATTTTCCCTACCGGTTCTGTGGGCGTGGCTTGGTGGGCGTGGCCGGAGAAGGATACTGCAAAATCCCCATTCCCTCCCCACTCCTGGGAGAAGGATATTGCAAAATCTCCATTCCCACCCCACTCTGGGGCCAGCCAGAGGTGGTATTTGCCGGTTCTCCGAACTACTCAAAATTTCCGCTACCAGTTCGCCAGAATCTATCAGAACCTGCTGGATTTCACCCCTGCCCTCCCCCCCCCCGCTCGATATGATTTTAAAAATGATTTTAAGGGGAAGAAGACTGGTATCGAGGATTTTTTAAAAAAGATTATTTAGCTGTGAAAAATTATTTAGCTTTTCTTCACTGGTTCGCCTACGGTGTTTTGGCTGATAACGAGTGTCAATTAAACAGTCAGTAATCAAATTTAAATGAAGGGTGAACTTCTCCGAAGGGGGGCAGGCAATGAAACCGTGCTTGAAATGAAATTTCAGTCACGGGGAGGTGATTTAACCAGGGGTTAAACAGATATTAATCTGTTAATATCGGACATATTCAATATTAAATTTCAAGATCTTCAAGGTTTTTACTACCCACTCGATCCACAAAAGTCGCTCTGACAACGCCAGTTCCTCAAATTTATTTTATTTATTTATTTATTCAATTTTTATGCTGCCCTTCTCCTGAAGGACTCAGGGTGGTGTACAGCCACAGTAAAACAATATAAGATACGAAATTTAAAAGCAATTAAAAGAAATAACATACTTTTGGCCCTTCCGTTAAAAAACCCACAAATTTAAGACATCCCCCACCATCCAAATTCTTTTTAAGCCAGTCCAGCCTGTTGAAATAGCAGAGTCTTAAGGGCACGGCGAAAGGTACACAGGATGGAACTAACATCCCGAATCTTGGAACGATGCTCTCTCTCTCTCTCTCTCTCTCTCTCTCTCCCTCTCCCTCTCCCTCTCCCTCTCCCTCTCCCTCTCCCTCTCCCCCCCTCTCTCTCTCTCTTTCTCTCGTGCTTGCTTTATTTTTCCTCCTCCCTCCTCCTCCTGTTTTCCTCGTGTGTTCTGTCTCTTAAGGACATGACGAAAGATATGCAGGATGGAACTAACATCCCAAATCTTGGAACGATGCTCTCTCTCTCTCTCTCTCTCTTTCTCCCTCTCCCTCTCCCTCTCCCTCTCCCTCTCCCTCTCCCTCTCTCTCTCTCTCTCTCTCGTGCTTGCTTTATTTTTCCTCCTCCCTCCTCCTCCTGTTTTCCTCGTGTGTTCTGTCTCTTAAGGACATGACGAAAGATATGCAGGATGGAACTAACATCCCAAATCTTGGAACGATGCTCTCTCTCTCTCTCTCTCTCTCTTTCTCCCTCTCCCTCTCCCTCTCCCTCTCTCTCTCTCTCTCGTGCTTGCTTTATTTTTCCTCCTCCTTCCTCCTCCTCTTTTCCTCGTGTGTTCTGTCTCTTAAGGACATGACGAAAGATATGCAGGATGGAACTAACATCCCAAATCTTGGAACGATGCTCTCTCTCTCTCTCTCTCTCTCTTTCTCCCTCTCCCTCTCCCTCTCCCTCTCCCTCTCTCTCTCTCTCTCGTGCTTGCTTTATTTTTCCTCCTCCTTCCTCCTCCTGTTTTCCTCGTGTGTTCTGTCTCTTAAGGACATGACGAAAGATATGCAGGATGGAACTAACATCCCAAATCTTGGAACGATGCTCTCTCTCTCTCTCTTTCTCCCTCTCCCTCTCCCTCTCCCTCTCCCTCTCTCTCTCTCTCTCGTGCTTGCTTTATTTTTCCTCCTCCTTCCTCCTCCTGTTTTCCTCGTGTGTTCTGTCTCTTAAGGACATGACGAAAGATATGCAGGATGGAACTAACATCCCAAATCTTGGAATGATGCTCGCTCTCTCTCTCTCTCTCTCTCTCTCTCTCTCTCGTGCTTGCTTTATTTTTCCTCCTCCTTCCTCCCCCTGTTTTCCTCGTGTGTCGTGTCTCAGGCTATTTTAACAAACTGCTGGCTAAGTAGGGAACGAGGAGCAGGATAAGAAGGGATTGCTAACTCAGACATGCTCTGCTTCTCCAGCAAGGAAATTCAGTGTTTACTGTCTCCTGGGAAACGAGAAGACACGTGGCCAGACTCCAGAGCTTTTCACTCTGGAGAGCCCAGTATTCTGCAGAAGGAAATCTGGCCTGATTCACTGCCAGGAGTTTCCATTTGTCTCCCTGCAAGGACCTCCATCCGCGCTTCTTCTTCTCGTCTGCCACGTACCGTGTGAGTCTCAGAGTTGTCCTCCAAGAGAGGAAGTGAAGGGTGGGAAGAGACGGGAGGAATCGGCTCTCGGGTTAGGAAAGAGACAGGGATGTAAAATTCACATGCACAAATTGAATGTTAGAGAAACGGGGCCGTCAATGAAAGTTGAAATGATGTCGGCACTATTACCGTGTTTCCCCGAAAATAAGACCCTGTCTTATATTTTTTTTGAAACCTGAAATAAGCGCTTGGCCTTATTGCCATGAGCTCAAAAGCCCGATTGGGCTTATTATCAGGGGAAGTCTTATTTTGGGGGAAACAGGGTATTATTATTATTATTATTATTATTATTATTATTATTATTATTATCATCATCATCTCTTTTATTCATTAAACATGAAACTCAGTTTATGTTTAAACTCAATCAAAAATATTGATTGGTGCTGATGGTTGATACAGGTTGCTGCCAGCATCCTAGGTATCAACCAAGTATCTTCTTAAAATCTTTTTCTTCTTCATCTTCTTCTTCTTCTTCTTCTTTTCTTCTTCTTCTCCTTCTCCTTCTCTTCCTCTTCCTCCTTTTTCTCCTCCTCCTCTTCTTTTCTTCTTCTACCTCTTCTCCTCCTCCTCCTCCTTCTTCTTTTTCTTCTCCTCCTCTTCTTCTTTTCTTCTTCTTCTACCCTTTCTTCTTCCTCCTCTTCGTCATCTTCTTCTTATCATCATCATTATTATAATCATTATTATTTAGTTATTATTATTACTGTTGTTATTTGTTGTTGTTATTGTTGCTGTTATGATTATGATTATGCCTGATTCTAATGCTTGGGAGACATGATAGAAGTGTCCCAATGTCTCAGGGGCTGCCCCAAAGAAGAGGGAGTCAAGCTATTCTCCAAAGCCCCTGAAGGCAGGACAAGAAGCAACGGGTGGAAACTCATCAAGGAAAGAAGCAACTTAGAACTAAGGAGAAATTTCCTGACAGTGAGAATAATTAATCCGTGGAACAACTTGCCTCCAGAAGTTGTAAATGCTCCAACACTGGAAGTTTTTAAGAAGAGGTTGGATAACCATTTATCTGAAGGGGTGTAGGGTTTCCTGCTTGTGCAAGGGGCTGGACTGGAAGACCTCCAAGGTCCCTTCCAGCTTTATTCTGATAGATAGCCTTTCCATAATTATAAAACCATGTCCACCTTTAACTTTACTAGAGGTTACTTTCCTCCCTTCTGCTTCTTTGTAGGGCTGCAAACCAAGCCGGTATGATGAATGAAGGTCCTTCAACCCTCTGGAGATCCCAAGGGCAAGCCAGAGATTTCTGCCAGGAAGGGGATCGGCAACTAGCCAATGGCGACCTCCCGTTGGCCACTGCCTTCCATGTTGCTGGATTCCTTCTCTGCGGCCCCGTGGCTGTCAACAAGATGGCGGCTCTTGAGAAGGAGGCCCAGGCCAACGTGGTCGCCATCTTGGAGAGCTGGTGTCGAGGAGAAAGCCCCATCCCAAAGCTTGGGAACCATCCTTCGAATCTGCCACCGCTCAACGTCGCAATGGCGGCTGCTTTTCTCCTGGCCTTCGACCCCCACAACGTGACCGCCTCGCTCTTCAAAATGGACGCCTTGCTGAAGGCGGGCCATGCGGAGAGCGTAGCCAGCCAGTGTGACACTCTGCTTGAGGTCCACCCTTGTGCGGCGCTGGTTCTCACCCACGCTTTGGCCCTGGTGCTGTCCCGAACGCACTTCCAAGATGGGGTCGCCGAATACCTCCGGGCCTTTGCGGAAAGTCGGAATGATACGGTGATGTTCATGAGCCGTAGACAGAGGAGATACCTGGAGAAGATCATCCAGGCTTGTTTGGACTGCCTCTCACTTCCGGACAACTGTCTAAAGGAGACATTTATCCAGAAAGATCTTTGCTATGACTTCCTGGCTGCCATAGCTCCCGAGGACCTCCGGGTCTGCCCCATTCAGGCCCGGCGTCTTTTTGAGCGACGTATGTACGAGGAATGTGTGTCCCTCTCCAGCAGGGCCTTAGAAGCCTTCTCCTCCAACGGCTCACCGAGCAGCCAAGAGACCTCAAGTCTTCTAATGCACCGAGCTGCGTCTTTCTTTGCAATTGGAGGCCACGTACCAGAGATGCTGAAGGACCTCAAAGCTGCCTTTGAAGCTCACCCCAAGCTGGCCAAGAACTTCTTTGAAGGCCTCTTCTCTCCAGAAGAAGTTGAAAGAGTCGAGAAGCACACCCGGACAGTCCTGGAAGCTGATTTTGCCACTTACAAAGACGCTATCCGTGTGAGGAACGAAGTCCGAAGCAACGGGGGCCAGGAGTTGATTCCTCCCATTCTCCATACACTCCATTTCCTGGTCCAGATCGCCCCAAGATCTCTGCGAGAACTTAATGTCCGTCTCGCCGATTGCTACCTCTTAGAAGGCAACATTTCAACCTCCTTGGAAGTTTGCAACCATCTTTTGGCCTCTGCTGAAACCACATACAGAAACACACTTCTTGCCCAACGGGGTTTCTGCCACCTTCATTCCAATCATCATCCGGAAGCCCTCCGAGACTTCCAAGCCATCCTCGAAGACCTCACGCCGCATCCGAGCAGCTGCGTGAAGGCCCTTTGCGGGCGGGGTCTGATCCGAGCCTGGGCCGGTCATCCGTATCTCACCGCCTTAGATTACCTGACAGCCTGTGGGCTTCGGTTCGAGGAAACCGGCTTTGCGATCAAGGCCTACGTCCCTTGGAACCAGAGAGGGTTCCTCTTGGTCACCCTTCAGGAGCAAGTCCAGAAGATGCTGGAGACAAAGGAGACAGTCCGTTGCAGGTCTGAGGACCGGTTGGAGAAAAGTGGGTGGCTGGACGGGCTCCAGAAGGACGGGTGAGTCAGTGAGCGTGGACAACCATCAGATGGTCCTCCAAGAGTTCCTTCCCTGGGCTTTCACGGGCTTCATTGTTGACATGAAGGAATAAGAGGTAGTAGGGAAATGGAGGTCAATTTTGTTAGCGTTACTTGAGGCACAAAACTTACTTTTCCTTCTCCTTCCTTCCTTCTTTCCTTCCTTCCTTCCTTTCTTCCTTCCTTCCTCCTTCCCTTTTTCCTTTTTTTCTTTCTCTTCTGTCATTCCTTGCTTCCTTCCTATATTCTCTTTCTTCCTTTCTCTCCTTCCTTTTCCTTTTCCTTCCTTCCTCCCTTCTTCCCTCCCTCCTTTTTCTTTCCCTCTTCTTTCTGCCTTATCTTCCTTCCTAACTTATGTCTTTCATCCTTTCTCTCCTTCCTTCCTTCTGTCCTCCCCCTCCCTCCCTTTTATCTTTTCTTTCTTTCTCTCTTTTTCTTACTTTCCTTGATTCCTTCCCCCCTTTTCCCTCCCTCCCTCTCTTTCTTCCTTTCTCCCTTCCTCCCTCCCTTTTATCTTTTTCTTTCTTTCTCTCTCTCTTTTTCTTACTGTCCTTCCTACATTTTCCCTTCTTTCCTCCCTCCCTCCCTCTGTCACTCCCTCCCTTTTATCTTTTCTTTCTTTCTTTTTCTTACTTTCCTTATTCCTTCCTTTCTTCCTCCCTCCCCTTTTCTTTCTCCTTCCTTCCTTCCACTCCCTCCTTCCTTCCTCCCTCCTTCCCTTTTATCTTTTCTTTCTTACTCTCTTTTTCTTATTTTCCTTGATTCCTTCCTTCCTTCCCCACAACCTTCCCTCCCTCCCTCCTTCTTTCCTTCCTCCCTCCCTTTTATCTTCTTTTCTCTCTTTGTTCTTTCCTTCCTTCCTTCCTTCCCTAGCTCCCTCCCTGCTAAAATTTTTAAACACAGAGTTACCCCAGAGACATCTGCAAGCTGCAGGTCTAAACCTCTGAATCTGTCAGCCTGATCTCTTGAAATTTATACCCCTCTCTCCTCACCTCCCCCCTCTCCCCCCTCCCACTTTACTCAGGGATTCCTTTGGGATCCACCTGTTGGCTTCTCTGCTCTTAGAACTGGACGATTCGGAGGCTGCGTTGCGGGTGCTGTGCGCCGATGCTTTGTACCAACTGGATCGCCTGGAAGAGAGCCACCAGATCCTTTGGGTGGCTCTCTCGAAGGACTCGGAGAGATCCCCTGTTCTGGCGAGGCTGGCTCTCCTTCAGCTGAAGAGAGGCCATGTGGACAGTTGCAATGAGGTGAGATCAAAGCTTCTCACTCCCCATAGCCCTAAATTCCTGGGATCTTTAAATCACTTCATGAACTAACACTCCTGCTGGGGGAATTCCCAGACAAGTTGCTGATGGGTCACGTCCATCAGGTAGTCCTCGACTTACAATGGTTTATTTAGTGACGGTTTGAAGTTACAAGGGCACTGAGAAAAGGGATTTAGGACCCTTTGTTCCCACTTAACGACCGCAGCCACATTCCTCACGGTCATGCAATCAAAATTCAGACGCTTGGCAACCGATTCGTATTTATGACGGTCATAGCATCCCCAGGGAGGGGGGGGGTCACTTGATTCCTTTTTGTGACCTTTGGACAAGCCAACGGGAAAGCCGGATTCCACTTAACAACAATTTTAACAACTGTGGCGAGAAAGGTTGCAAAACGGAGCAAAATTCACGTATGAAATGGCTCTTGCTTCGCAACATAAAATTTGGGCTCCTTTGCGGTCGTATGTTTGAGGACTACCTGGACTGAAAAATCCGTTCCAAGATCTTGTATTTGTAATGAGAGAGACAGAGAGAGTGGGAGGGAGAAAGAGAGAGAAAGAGGGAGGGAAGGAGGGAGAGAAAGGGGGAGAAAGAGAGAGGGAGGGAGAGAAGGAGGGAGAGAAAGAGGGAGAAAGAGAGAGGGAGAAAGCAGGAGAGAAAGAGGGAGGGAGGAAGATAGAGAGGGAGGGAGAAAGAGAAGGGAGAGAGGGAAAGAGAGAGGGAGAAAGGGAGGGAGGGAGAGAAAGAGGGAGAAAGAGAGAGGGAAAGAGAGCGAGGGAGAAAGAGGGAGGGAGAGAGGGAGAGAAAGAGGGAGAAAGAGAGAGGGAGGGAGGGAGAGAGAGGGAGACAGAGGGAGAAAGGGAGGGAAGGAGAAAGGGAGGGAAGGAGAGAGAAAGAAAGAGGGAGAAAGAGAAAGGGAGGAGGAAAGGGGGGAGAGAGAGAGAAAGAGGGAGGGAGAGAGGGAGAGAGACAGAGAGAAAGGAACTGAGAAAGAGGGAGAAAGAGAAGGAGAGAGAGAGAGAGAGAGAGAGAGAGAGAGAAAGAGACCCAGTCAGATAAGTGAAACCCGAGTCCAGCCCCGAAGTGTAACGTGAGAAAGGACCTCAAACACAAAGGAAGAAGGAGCCAAATCCAGACTTAGCAGATTCTGCTACTATAACCTTACACAGGTAGTCCACGATAGTTTGTTTAGTGACCACTGGAAGTTACAATGGCGCTGAAAAAGGACCTTTATTGCTGAAAAGCACCTGTGAAGAAAATACGAAAACTATTTGCGGACAAGCTAGTCCCCAGGAAATACTGACCAGTCTCCAGCAGAGGGCGCTCCTGTCTTTGAAATGGAAGAGTTGGGTACTTGGCATATACCCTTTGCATAATGTATACAACAGGTGTACATAGAGTATATTTATAGTATATCCTATGTACCTTCTCTCCAGATGGATAATATAAAAATACATTTCTAAAAAAAAGATATTTTTTGGTGAGATATTGGCCAGTTCGAATAATAATAATAATAATAATAATAATAATAATAATAATAATAATAACAACAACAACAACAACAACAACAACAACAATAACAATAATAATAATATTTGATGCCATATACATTATTAAAATCTCAACTATAATTTTAATAAAACATATACGTCACTGGACTCCTAGTAATTCTGGGCACTTTTGAGGCTTCCTGGAAGCAGCTGACTGTCCCTTTACCGAGAGAGGTAGAAGGAACTTAGAGGTCATCTACTCTAACCCTCTGCTTCGTGGTGGATTGTTATATCTCTGATCGGTGATCAACAAACAAATCTGGCTCCATTTTTTAAATTTGATGAACAAATAAGAGACGCAATGGTACACTGGGAAGAATAAAAAACCTTTGGTTATAACATAGAATTAGAAAAATGGCAAAATTTATGGGAAAGGCACTATAGATTAACAACAGCAACTTCTTATAAAGAAAATGTATATAAAATGTTTTAGAGATGGCTTCACATGCGCAGAGGGTTAAAAAGAGGTTACTTCCTGGTTAAAACCAGGAAGTAATGAAATCCAGGCGGGTAGGCGGAGCTTCGCACTGCTGCCGCTACCAGTTAACTGAACACCTGCCGCCGCTACCAGTTCGCCTAAATTGGTGTGAACCAGTAGCATTGCACCCCTGCCAAGTATGTATTTTCATCCAGTATATTTTAGCTTTTGGGCATGACCACCAGTGGTGAGTTGCTCCCGATTCGCCCCAATTCAGGCGAACTGGTAGTAGCAGCAGTGGGAGGCTGTTGGCGAACTGGTAGCGCCGGGATTTGAATCCCACTACTGATGATCTCATGTGGTAGTAGCAACTTGTACCTCTTGAACTTAGCCACATCTTAGGCTACTTAATATTCAGGGATGCTAACCATCATCTGTAATTCTCCTTTTCTTTTCCCGCCAAATGAAGTATCTGATGAAGATGATTGACACAGGCCACTTGTCCTGCCTCCAGGGCTTTGTGAAGGTTTTAAAAGACGACGACCGAGCCCTGTGGAAAAGCCACTGTCACACCAGGGCTGTGGCGGTCCTGAAAAATAAACCAGGGGACGATTATCTGAAGGAAGCCATCGCCTACCTCTCCTTGGCCATTACCGCAGCCGGTGAGATATCCAAAATTAGGTTTCCTTGGCTTAGAAGTTGCATTTTTTCTCTCCTTTTTCCCCTTGAAGTCTCCTCAGTTTGCTGACAACAACAACCCTCTGGGGTGGGCTGGGTGCAGAGGTGGCATTCAGCCGGTAGCAGAAATCGCAGAGAATTCTTTTATTCTGTTTTCTTCTTCTTCTATCTTGTTTTTCCCATTCTGTCTTAGTTTTTACTGTTGTAATCGTAACCTTTAATAAAATTATTCGTTTAAAAAAAGGGAGAGGCTGGCAGCTCTTAGGCTGCAAGCTCTTAAGCTGCCAGCTCTTAGGCTGCAAGCTATTAAGCTCTTAGGCTGCAAGCTATTAAGCTCTTAGGCTGCCAGCTCTAAGAAGAGCCAATTTTTTTTTAAAAAAAATTGTAGTATAAACCTATCATCCTTTTCAAGATCAGAGTATACAAATGAAAAGGACGGTGAATTCATTTTTATTTTTATTTGCCCCAGGGGATAACAACGCTGTCGATTCCCTTCTGATGCGCGCTCGTTGTTACGGCCTCCTGGGGCAGAAGAAAACAGCTATATTTGATTTCAAGGCCATCTTAAAAGAAGATCCGAGGAATACTCAGGCTCTTTGTGGGAAAGCATTCCTTCACCTGGCCCTGGATCAGAAGAAGGTGGAAATCATCTTTAATTGTTTCGATTGATGGCTTTGAATGTCACAAGGCAGTTGAAGGGGAGGAGGAGATGTTCACTGCAATGGTAGAGGAAGGAAGGAAGGAAGGAAGGAAGGAAGGAAGGAAGGAAGGAAGGAAGGAAGGAAGGAAGGAAGGAAGGAAGGAGAAAGAGAAGGGAAGGGAAGAAGGAAGGAAAGAAGGAAGGAAGGAGAAAGAGGAAGGGAGGGAGAGAGAAAAGAATAATGGGGAGGAAGGAAAGAAGAGAAAGAGAAGGGGAGGGAGAGAGGAAAGAATATTGGAAAGGGAGGGAGGGAGGAAAGAATGAATGAAAGAGAAAGAGAAGGGGAGGGAGGAAGGAAGGAAGGAAAGAATAGGAAGGAAGGACAGAAGGACAGAAGGAGGGAAGGAAGGAGGGAGAAAGAGAAGGGGAGGGAGGGAGGAAGGAAAGAATAATGGGAAGGAAGGAAGGAGAAAGGGAGGAAGGAAGGAAAGAATAATGGAAAGGGAGGGAGGGAGGAAAGAATGAATGAAAGAGAAAGAGAAGGGGAGGGAGGAAGGAAAGAATAGGAAGAAAAGAAACAAGGAGGGAAGGAAGGAGGGAGAAAGAGAAGGAGAGGGAGGAAGGAAAGAATAATAGGAAGGAGGGAAGGAAGGAAAGAAGGAAAGAAGGAGGGAAGGAAGAAAGAAAGGAGGGAGAAAGAGAAGGAAGGAAGGAAGGGAAGAAAGAATAAGAAGGAAGGAAGGAAGGAAGGAAGGAAGGAAGGAAGGAAGGAAGGAAGGAAGGAATAATGGGAAGGAAGGAGACGAGACGAGACGAGAAAAGAGGACACTCTGGGGGAAAAAAGTGAAGTTCAGGCATCGGTGACATAGAATTATTGCAGCTTCTCAGCCGGTTGCGATAATATTCAATGAAGCCCAAATGTTTGCCAAGGTGTAATTTGATGAGCGATGGCTTCAGATTTTCTTTGAAGCTTGAGAAACGGGGGTCACGTTCCGTGCCCTTCGCTTTGTTAGATCTTCCAAAAAAACCAGGAAGGTCTTCAACGCTTAGCCTAATTTCTAGTCTCCACTCCTTCAGGAGTCGATCCAAGATCTGATCTCAGCTCTCCGAGGGGATCCAGCCTCCGCTGTGGCCGAAATCGGCTCTCTAAAGCCGGACGCTCAAGTCCAGATTCGTTCTTGGCTGCTGGAACACTGCAGGGATGCGTTGACGGACCTCGGCGGTAGACAAGACCCACTCGCTGCAGAGACCTTGGAGAAACTCTCCCAAGTGGGAGAATCGTTGGTGGAAATGGACAACCAGGATTGTGAGGCTCACATGCTTTGCGTCGATCTCCAAATCGCAAGGGGTAGGAGAGATCAGGAATAACTCCGAGTAGAACAGATCCCCAGTGAGCAGAAAGGAGGGGTGGTTTTAGGATGAACACGAGAGACCGAGCTCAGACGAGGAGCAAGGACCACCCCTTGTTAGTGCAAGGGCTCAGAGAGTGCAGAGAAGGCGTGATCAGTGCAGACTTCACAAGGCACACCCGGGGAATGAGACTTAAGGAGTACGCTGTGGGGAAGGGCCATTTGTCAGGAACAAACACTGACTTCCCAAAGTGTTGTGTGCTGACCTTTGAATTTGCCAAGGGTCCTTGCATTCCTTTCCTGGATTAATTACCTGGATCTTTTGCTCCCTGAACTCCTCGATTTGCCCTTATTTTGCCAAAGACATTTGGGATTTATTGCCGTGCAGCCTTGGTGCAGACAGACACTGGGCTGGACTAATTGCAGCTAGAAGCTGCTTGAGGTTCGTGTGGAAGTTTGTTATCACTCTGCTCTGGGACTTGCCAGAAACGTGGGGGAATTTGGGGAAATTTGGAGCAATAAAGGGGCAGTTTGAACTGCCAGCTGTTTGGGTTATCTCCGTGCTGTGCCTCAGGTCACCACATTTCTCCTCTAGGTATCTACTGCTGAAAGATTAAACATGGGTGTTTTAGCTGTGGTCCAATCTTCCCTCCACACCATTGTAGCTATTTCTAGCCCTTAGATTTGAGAACACCCCGCACCTTTCTACGGCTATGTGTAAAGTGGTGTGGTCTCATTGAATGTCCCTCGTCCCTTTTGAGGGACATGGATGTGGGGAGAACCCTTTCCCCCATTATATTGAAGAGGAAGGATGTTGGTTCCCATCGCTAACGCTCCCAAGTGAAAAGAGGATGGATCCAGCTGTGAAATGTTGTGTCATTTCTGTCTCGGTTTTGACCCACAGGAAGACCCAAGTCCGCCCTGTCGTATCTCCAAAGGACATTCGGACAAAAGGAACCCAGTGATGTCATCAACTCCCGGTTGGGAATTCTTCAAGCAGCGTTGGGCAATTTGAACGGAGTCCACGTTTTGGCTAGTTTAGCAGGAAAGGAATACAAAGATTTGGAGCACCTGATGGGGTTTTTAGATGGCAACCAGCGGCTAAACCTTGCTCAGGTAAGTCCGCCACTTACATAACACTCAGAGGTGGGTTTCAGCAGGTTCTGACCAGTTCTGGCGAACTGGTAGCGGAAATTTTGAATAATTCAGAGAACCGCTAGTAAAAATGCTGACTGGCCCCGCCCCCATTTATTCTCTGCCTCCCGAGTCCCAGCTAATCGGGAGGAAATGGGGATTTTACCTATCCTGCCACGCCCACCAAGCCACACCCACAGAACCGGTAGTAAAAAATTTAAAAAACTACCGCTGATAACACGTCAAACCTGGGTTTTAGAGAGCCCCGTGTTCCCATCTTGTGGGACATCCCCAAACCAATCAATCCTATTCTTCTTGGTTTCTTGGTTTGGCCGACATGCAAAGGCAACGTCACGAAACCCACTTTCGATTCTGTCCAGTGCACTTTGACAGTTTGAAACCCCGCATTTTACACAATTGGAAGGGACCTCGGACAACCGGCTGCTCACACTGGAGACCTGTACTAGGGATTTGAACCACTGAAGTGCCGAACTTTCTGATCGACAAGTTCAGTGTCTTAGCCACTGAGCCACCCAGTCAGATCTAGTCACCTAGTCAGGTTCTCTTTGGTTTGGATGTGTTGAGGTCCACTGGCAGCAGTCAGACAGTGAGGAGGCTGAGGAGGAACATGGGCCAGTCCTGGAGTATGGGAAAGGCTCGGATGAGGGCTCTGCATCGGAGGCAGAGATGGATCCAGCGCCATCTGGGAGTTATGTGCAGACTCCGGAGCCTCCAGAGTCTGACGTCAGCGAGGCTGAGGAACAGGGGGAGCCTGTTCCCAGTGCATGTGTGCGCAGAGCTGCCAGAAGGCAAGAACAATTAAGACAAAAGGGGCGACTTGGGAGTAAGGCTTGGAGATGATTGGCCCCTCCCGTAAAACATAAAGGAGGTGCTAAGGCACATGAGCCTTTGCAGGAAGCAACTTTGCTTATTCTGGTTGCTTTAAATTCTGAAGCTCCGTTTTTGACCCGGTGCTCCATTTGGCCTTGCAAAGATAATTGGCAATTAGGTCTTTGGCAGCGTGTCAAGGGAGATAAAGGTGGGTGCTTATCAGCCTTATTCCTGAAGGACTGTGGCAGGCTCCTGTCGGACTCTTTACAAGCTATTTGCGACTCATCACGGGCTGGGAATGAACAATAATTCACAGCCGTTGAAAGAAAAAGAGGATTTTTGGAACTAATCGTGTGCTTTTTACTGTCTCAGGAAGCCTAGGTCAGAACAGGAAGTGACATCATGCTAAGTCACCCAGATGGGTGATGGAGAGTTGAACCAAGGCAGAAGTGGGGTAACCACTGTCTTCTCCATCCCTAGGTGGCCGCCAGAGAAGCGAAGGCAATGACGAAAGATCAGTGCCCTCTCGGAGCCGTGAAATACCTCACCTTGGCTATCTTGGCAAGCCACAATAACCCACAATACCTCCGCCAGCGTGTTGCTTGCTGGACTCAGCTGGAAGATTACCAAAATGCTCTGACGGACATCCAGAAAGTGGTCCGAAAACACGGCACCAACAGCTTGAAAACTCAAGTCGGTGACGTCTGTTCCTGGGCCTTCCTGCTTTTATCATCGGAAGACGAGACGGCAGCCGTAAAGCAATTTATTCACGCCCTACAGCTTGAAAAATCCTTGGCCCTTAGCCACATTCTTGCTGACCACAGGAGGGAGGAGGTGTCCAAAGCGTTTCTACAGACCGCCCGGACTTATTTGGCAGCTGGACGTTACGAAGAAGCCTGGACCACTGTAAAATCCGGCCTCCTGGTTGACCAAAACAACCCCGAGCTTCAAAAACTAAAAGGCCGAATTAAACGGCAGGCATCTGGTTGCAAAATTCAATAACCTACTTCTTCTTGTCGGTTTAGTAGCTTAATTGCATCCTTCTTCTTGGCCTTTACTCCTTTCTTAATACTGGCCAAGAAATTCTGTTAATTCTGCCCGGGAAAACTGAAGAGGGAGACATTTTTACTGGATAAACCAAGTTAAGGCACCGACTCTGCCATTCGGAGTAAAAATTTGGTTTATTGATCAGTCAGGTTGAACGGAACAATTAAAGCTTTCTTCAGTTTTTTCCTCCACATGGGAGAATCCTAGCCTAGGGATTCTCTATCAAAAGTCAAGAAAAAGTTTAGAAACTTTTTCCAAAGACTATATGTACTAATTAAGCCAAGGAACAATTATAGGAAGGGAAAAACACGGATACCTCATTCCGGTGTCCCGAGTACATTTATCATGCCAAGACTTGAAATTCTCATTCAAGGAAGATTGGGAATCCCCTTTTAAAGACATTCATTCATTCGCTTATTTATTTATTCGTTAGTTTTTATGTGGTCTTGAATAACCCCATAAGGAACCCAAAGGCAAAGACATAATATTCATTCTTCCTCCAATGTCTCCCACAGCAACTAACTTCCTTATGAGGATTGAGGTTAAAAAAAATTAAATATTTAAAAACGTTAAACAAATTCCCAACAAGAAAAGGATCGGAATTAGAAATACTATTTTTAAATCAGCAATGATCTTTCGGTGTTTCTCAATTTTGCTTCCTTGAAAGATGCGTGGACTTTAACTCCCAGAATTCCCCAGCCAGCACAGCATAACTGGCTGGGGAATTCTGGGAGTCGAAGTCTACCTCACCTCAAGTGACCAAGGTTGAGAAACATCACATAGTGTTTTAAAATCCTCATCACCTGAATGTTTTATTTTATTTATTTTTTTAATTTTGCTTTATATGCTGCCCTTCTCCGGAGACTCAAGGCGGCTTACAATGCGTTAAGCAACAGCCTTCATACTTTTGTATATTTTATACAAAGTCAGCTTATTGCCCCCACAAACTGGGTCCTCGATTGACCTACCTTAGAAAGGACGGAAGGCTGAATCAACCTTGAACCTGGGGAGATTCGAACTTACAGTAATTGCAGACATGTATATTAATGTAAATTATGTAAATTATTATTCACATTGCAATTTTGGGAGAAATATTTCAGATTTTGATAGCTGGTCCTTTCGTTTTACATATTGTGGCCGTTTTAGGATTGTGCTGTACATCCAGTGGGTTGCTGGGGATTCGCAGGGGTTCGGCAACCTCTAGCTAAGATTCTGTGCAGTTTGGAGAACCCCCAAATCCCACTCCTGGCTGGCCCCGCCCCTCCCAGGAATCCTCACCTAGCCCATTTTGGATGCAGGTAAGTGCAGAGCGTATACAGAGGTTCGGGAAGGACAAAAAACGAGCCTACTGGAACTTCAGGAAGGCCGTAAACAGGGACTTTTTAGGCCTCTAGAATGCCTCCGGAGCCTGGGGAGGCTGTTTTCACTCTCCTGGAGGCTCGAGAAAAGCCTCAAGAACCTGGGGAGGGCAAAAACGCACCACACCCTACCTGGTGCAGGAGGATGACTAGGCCACGCCCACCATGGCCACGCCCACCCAGCAACCGGGCAGAGACCCCCTTGGTAAAATTTTTGAAGCTCACCCGTGTACACCGCCTTATAGCAAAAACTCACACACACACATACACATTGTTTTGAAGAAACCACTCAATGGAATGTCGATGTTTTTCGTTTGACCTCCCCGAACGAATCTCTTCTGGATGGACTTTTGCATCACCGTGCCTCAGAGGTCATCTTGCCCAACCCACCCACCCCGGCTCATAGCAGCACCACCAGAGAATTTCTAACTGATGACCGTCTGAGCTTCTGTCTGCAGACCTATGATGGAGAACGTCTCGCGTCACGACTGTCCCTCTCTTAATATGTCCACGGATGGATCTATCTACCACGTCCTTAGGTCATTTTTTCCCACATATAAGGCTGGTTCTTTTTGGCCGTTAAAAGGACAGTAAGTCAAGGACCGTCTGTCCTCTTTGGAGGAACTGCTGTCCATGGAAATGGGACCACAGCGTGACCAGAGCTATCCAACAAAACAAAACGCCGTCGAAAAGGACGAATTCGCGAAGGCGACTCCGTCCTGCGTTGTGGTCTCTTAGATTTGCAAACAATTTGTGTCACACTATACAACCTCACCTGATTCAAAAGACACAAGGCCCGGCACACACTAGGGATCCAAAAATATTCTCTTTTTTGGGGTCCTTTTTTTTTTGACTAAGTTTGCAGGCAGTCAACCCTATAACAATGAAGTCCTTCAGAGAGAGCGACCGTGTTCGGTGTATTTTAAAAGCCTTTGACTTTTGTTTTCAGTTCAAAACTCACAAGAAAATGCGTCCTGGACTTACAACAGCTCGCTTAGTGACCAAAATTACAAGGGCACTGACTTATGATTGTTTTCAGCACTTTTTACAACCGTTGTGGCATTCAAAACGGATCAAAATCGAGTCAGCTTGGCAACTGACTCCTATTTATGACGGTCGCGCGATCGCAATTCAGACGCTTGGCCACTGAACTCATGGTTACGACGGTTGTAGTGTCGCCGGCTCAAGGCAATCTCTCTTTGTGGTCTACTGGCCATTAAAATCCACGGGGGAAGTCAGATTCATATAACAACCGTCTTAACTAAGCACTTCAGCGATTCCAACTTCACCACAATGTCCAGGAACAGTGCAAAACTCACTGAACCAAATGTCTCGCTTAGCAACAGGAATACTTTGGGCTCGGTCGTTAAGTCGAGGCAGTCAGATGGGCCCTTTTCATTTTAGAAGCGTGGTGTCCTAACGCTGGAAGGGACCTCGGAGGTCTTCTAGTCGAGCTCTCCCTGCTTTCTCACAGACGCTGCGAGAACTCCGATGCTCGCCAGAGGGACCCAGAAAAATTGTGGAATTGTGTGTGGGTGTTTTTGTAGTGTTCTTCTTTCTTGGGAAAAAGGACTGTCCCCGCTTTAAGTCCGCATGTGTTTCATCTTGGTCCATGAATCTAGAAGAGGATCCTTTCAAATAGATCCCAACAGAGGGCATCCAAGGGATCCATGTCAGTCAGCTTCCACAGAGCCCTGTTTCCACCATAAATGCACGAATTGTGGCTCGCCTCGGGAGCGTTGTGCTGTTTGTCACCTCTCTCAAGCGTAAGTCGGCTGTCCAAGATTTGGGGAGGTTTCCTGAACGGGAGTTACGGTCACCATACATTCCTTCTCCGGCCCCTTATAATACGGTTCCTCTGCCTGAAATCAGGGGGAGAATTATTTTGTAAAAAAAAAATTGTATTAATTCAGAATTCACATGCGTTTATCAATGAGAATTAGGTGAAGGTAGGGGAAGAAACTTCATTAAGGTTTTTTGGGTCAGGAGGAGACCTAAAGAATCACGGCATTCTGGAATGGGGGGGGGGGAGTCGAGGGGGGTCCCCAGGGGTCATCTAGCCCAACCCTCCCCAGGGCGCAGGGGAAAACTGAATGAAACCATCCCTGTATGGTGGTACAAATCCAGCTTCTTAAAAGAGATGGGAAAAAAACCCAACAGCTTCCATCCATGGATTGTACCATTTATTGTTCTTATTATACGGATCGTACCATCAGATGGGGGAGGGGGGCAAAGGGGGGTGTCTTCCATTTTATTTTTAGTTTTTTTCAATTTTCCCCTGAATTCTTTTGTGTGTCACTTCCCTACCATTCTGTGTGTCTGTGTACGTGTGTGTGTGTGAGAACGGCTGGTTTTTATTTTTAAATCTTACAGCTGCATTCTTGGAGCTTGAGAATTTAATTTCTCGCGATGAGAAGTGAAAGCAAGTTATTCGAAGACGTTTTTTTTAAAAAAAAAAATCCCACCTACCTTTTTTTTCCCGAAGGCTGCAAACGAAAAACAAAGATTTTTTTTTTAGAAATACAAATTCTGTTTTTACTAAACATTAAAAATGCTAAACTAGGAAAACACCCCACCTCTCTCAACCCTTCCGCCTTTTATCTCCCTAAACAGTGAAACTTTTTGGCAGTGTTTAACTGCCAAAAAGTGTCTTGGGACCATTTTTCACACCTTCGTGGCAGCCCCCACGATCGTGTGATCCGGATTCCGACGCTCGGCCACCGGTTCATACTTACGACCATCGCTTTATCCCAAGGACTTGTACCCAGATTTACATACAGATAGTCCTCGATTTACGACAGTTCATTTAGTGACCGGTCCAAAATTACAACCGCTCTTTAAAAAAAATGGACTTAGGACTAAGTTTTTCACGCTTATGACCCCTGCTCGTGCGATCAAAATTTAGAGGCTTGGAAACTGGCATGTCCTTATGACAGTTGCAGCGTCTCGGAGTTACGTGATCTCCTTTTGCAGGCCTCTTGATGAGCGAAGTCAACGGGGAAAGCCGGATTCGCTTAACGACGGTGTGCCCAACACCACACTGAACCGCAGAAATGTTGGGCTCAACTTTGGTCGTAAATCGAGGACTACCCGGAAGCAAAATTAATTTATCAAACTTTATTCCCCCGCCCTACGGCTTGCTTCGAAATAGGAATAATAAAAAAAAAAACCCAACAATGATCAATTGTGGATAGTTCTTCTGTTTGTCACGGATATGATTATTATAGCCGCCAGTCTGTTCTCACCCGCCTACCTTTTGGTGACCATATTCCCTTTTTCCATAATACGACGCCTAAAATCGGGACCAGGAGGACCATCAAACCGGCGAAGAGGGGAGATAAGATTAGGCCAAGGTTCCCTGGAGGTTGGTGCTCACACACCACATCAGAAGTTGAAGTGCCTTCGGATGTTTTGACCAGGCCTTTCTCGCTGCAGCTGAGGAAAGAAAGAAAAAAGAAACACTGAAGGAAAGAGAAAAAGAAGGGAGGAAGGGAAGGGAAGGGAAGGGAAGGGAAGGAAAGGAGAGGAAAGGAAAGGAAAAAAGAAAAGAAAGGAAAGGAAAGGAAAAGAAAGGAAAAGAAAGGAAAGGAGGAACAGGGAAGGAAAGAGAGGGAAAGGAAAGGAAGAAGAAGGAAGGGAAAGAATGGGAAGGAAAGGAGGAAGAGGGAAGGGAAGGGCTAGGGAAAGAAAAAACATTGAAGAAAAGAGAAAAGAGAGAGGGAAAGGAAAGGAAAGGAAAGGAAAGGAAAGGAAAGGAAAGGAAAGGAAAGGAAAGGAAAGGAAAGGAAAGGAAAGGAAAGGAAAGGAAAGGAAAGGAAGGGGAGAGAAGGGAACGGAAGGAAGGAAAGGAAAGGAAAGGAGAAGAGGAAGAGGGAAGGAAAGCGAGGGAAAGGAAAGGAGAAAGAGGGAAGGAAAGGGAAGAGTTAGGGAAAGAAAAATAGAAATATTGAAGGAAAAAGAAAAGGAAAGAAGGAGTTGTGCCTCAGCTACGGACCCCAAAGAACACAGCACACACGAAGTCTGTAAAAACCTTAGTTTACTAAATTTAATCAGTCTTTTTCAAACAAAGGCTGTTAATTAACTTTCTTAACAGCCTACAAGAATCCAAAGAATAAATAATCGTAATCTTACTAGGGTTGGCAGAAAGTCCAGAAGCCATTTGCAGGAACCTGATAAGAGAACTAAGATCAGGACGCGAAGGAGAGTGAACGAAGTTGTTCCCTGCAAATGGCCTCAGTCGGCATTCCTCCTTAAATAAGCTAAGGGAGTGGCCAATTAGCCCCAAGCCTTACTCTCAAGGAGACCTCCTCCTGAGGAGCCACTCCTGCCTTTTGGCAGCTCTGCGCGCCCGTGCATTGAGAAGAGGCTCCTCCTCTTCGTCCTCCTCACTTAAAGGAGCTTCTGGAGGTTCTGAAGGCCCTGGATGAATCTCCGCCTCTGGCACCACCTCTTCTCCAGCCTCCTCATTCTTCGACTCAAGCGCCAGCTGCACAGACTGCTGGCGCAGCACCACACCAGCCTCCTCGCTGTCGGAATCAGCTACTAGCTGCACAGGCCGCTGACGGGCCACAACAGAAGGAAAGAAGGGAGGGAGAGAGGGAGGGACAGAGGGATAGAGGGAAGGAGGGAAAGGGGAGGGGAGAAGAGAATAGGAAAGGGTTAGGGAAAGAATAAAAGAAACATAGAAGGAAAGAGAAAAGGGAGGGAGGGAGGAAAGGAAAGGAAAAAGGGAGGGAGGAGGGAAGGAAGGAAATACGGAGAAAGGAAGGAGAAAGGGAAGGAAGGAAGACAGGAAAAAGGAAGTGAAGAGAGAGAGAGAAGAAGAAAACTGAAAATGCTCATTAGCGCTCATTCATCAGCGAGAGGAGACAGTCTGTCGTAGAGTCAAGAGAGACGCTGAATGAAACACCAGAAGATCCCGAGTTCTAATCCTGCCGTGGGCACAGAGGACTAGCTGGCTCCTCATAGTCTCCAAACCAGCCACAAATAAACCGCACAACCTTCTCAAACCGGCGATAATGTCAACCTACGGAAACGACTGCGAGCAAACGGCCAAGCACAGAGAAGGGCAGCCATCGTGAACCTCAATTTCTTTAAAAAACCACAACAAGGAGACACACACACACACACACACACACACACACACACACACACACACACACACACACAGAGGCTCTTCCTGAATGTATCAGCATTTTTCTGACAAGCCCAAACATTTCACCTCCTGCCTCTGGATGTATTTTGTTCCACGTAGCATTAAAAAGCTATTCAAGCATTAAGCGCGGCGTCGAAAATGAGGCTACATGGGACATCATGGAGCTGGGGCAGGTCGGCGGGCCACTACCAATTCGCCCGAACCGGCTGGATACCACCTCTGGGTCATGTGATCCCTTTTTGCGACCTTCAGACAAAACCAAATCCACGGGAGAGCCGGATTCATTTTACAGTTGTGTTGCCAACTGAACCCCTGCGGTGATTCCCTTAACGACGGCGGCATGAAAGGTCGTAAAACGGGGCAGAACTCGCCAAACAACCAAAACTGCACTGAGCGGCAGAATTTTGAGGGGCTCGATTGTGGTCATATGTTGAGGGCTAAAAATAGTTCAGGGAGGGGGGGTTTCCTCCCAATTTGGGAAATTCAAATTCTTTCCTATTTTTTCCCTTTTCTTTTTTTCTACAACATATCCCAGCCGTGCATTTTTCTCTGAAAATGTTTTTGATTTGAAAACTTCCTTTTGTTGTTGTTTTTTTCCCCCAACATCAGATTCCTGTACTTTTAAATGAAAAACGCCCCGGCGGGGGGGGGGGGGAGATTTTTTTTTTTTTTTGGTGGGTAATCTAGATCTTATCTAGTTTTCCTGTTAATCGAGATCTCTTAAATCTAGCTACGTGGCCAACGGGAATCCAAAAAAGGGGATTTAGGGTAGGGGTGAAATCCGACAGGTTCTGACAGATTCTGGCGAACTGGTAGCGGAAATTTTGAGTAGTTCGGAGAACTGGCAAATACCATCTCTGGCTGGCCCCAGAGTGGGGTGGGTATGGAGATTTTGCAGTATCCTTCCCCCAGGAGTGGGGTGGGTATGGAGATTTTGCAGTATCCTTCCCCCAGGAGTGGGGAGGGAATGGGGATTTTGCAATATCCTTTCCCCCAGGAGTCGGAAGGGAATGGAGATTTTGCAGTATCCTTCCCCCAGGAGTGGGGAGGGAATGGGGCTTTTGTAGTATCCTTCCCCTGCCATGCTCACCAAGCCACGCCCACCAAGCCACACCACACCCGCCAAGCCACGCCCACAGAGCTGGTAGTAAAAAAAAAATTGGATTTCACCACTGATTTACGGCCACGACATCCATCAATTAATCGGAAGGAAATAGGAATTATTGGAAAAGAGAAGGATATTTTTAGAGGGCAGCAGTTTCAAACAAGGTGAAGTAGCCGAAAGATTCTTACTTGGTCCATTTGGTGCAAGAAGATGACATTTCTTTCGATGAAAATGTCTCCGGAGGACAGGCTTCAAATTTCACATCTTCAGTTTCGGTGCCTGTAAAAATAAATACAAGTTTGGGGTTTTTTGGACGGGTTCTGAATCATCTCAGTGCAGGACGGAGCAAGAGAAAAGCCTATTTTTCAGGCATCAGAAGAACGTATTTACAGTAACAAAACCGGAAGGGACCTTGGAGGGCATCTAGTCCAACCCCCTGCACTAGGGATTCGAACCGCCGAACTGCCGAGCTTTCTGATCGACAAGCTCAGCGTCTTAGCCACCGAGCCACTTACGACAGTTCATTTGGAAACCAGTCAAAGTTACAACGGCTCTGAACTTAGTTTTTCACACTTACGACCCCTGGTCATGTGATCAAAATTTAGAGGCTTTGAAACTGGCATGTACTGATGACAGTTGTGACTGTCCCAGAGTCACGTCCGTGATGCCCTTTTGCAACCTTCTGATGAGCAGTCAACGGGGAAAGCTGGATTCACTTAAGAACCATGTGACTGACTTAATAACGGCGGTGGCGAGAAAGGTCGTAAAATGAGGCGAAATTCACTGAACGACCGTCTCATTTATTTATTTATTTATATTGATTGAAAAATATTTTTTCAATATTCAATATTGACGACAAAAGATCCTGAAATCACATGGTTGCTTTTTGTGACTTTCCCAGCCCGCCTGCCGACAAGCAAATTCAACGCAGGATGAAAGCCGGATTGGCTCAACGACTGTGCGATTCAATTAACAACGTCCGTCATCCGCTGAACGACATGCGATCCACGTTGGGACACTTGGAAACTGGCATGTACTTATGACTGTTGCAGTGTCCCGGAGGGGTATCATGTGACACCCCCCCTTTTGCCACCTTCACTGAACAGCGACTTAAACAACTCTAGCAGTTCGCTTAACAGCCAGGGCAAACAACGTTATAAAATAAGGTGCCACTCGCTTAGCAATTGCCTGGCTTAACAACAGGGATTCTGGTCCTAATTCTGGCCATAAATCCAGGACTTCCTGTACTATGTATTCCTGAGCCCAATGCTGGAGATTTTAAACAGTGATCTCTTTCAGGATTCTTACCACCGGTTCACCGCGCACGCACACATACACTCACTTCGCTCACGCCGAGTGCCTTCCTCGCATGCGTCCGGCCTTCTGCACACTCGCTACATGCATGGCCACCTTCCACGCATGCGCTTTGCTCACACGCATGCCATCCACGCAGGCTCCCGGCCTCGAAAATGTGATTAAATTGGTCGGCATTACACCAGCAGTCGCCGCTATAGATTCGTCCGAACTGGTCTGAACTAACTGAATACCATCTCTGGATAGAGAGCTCAGCGTTCCTTGAAAAAATTTCCCTGAATTTCCTGTTAGGAGTGGCCATTTTTTTCCCCTGTATTATTATTATTATTATTTTTTGCTAACAGAACTACCAAGTCCTCGGTTTACATCGAGGACAAGACAGCTTCCAAAGCTCCCTTCGAACTCTGATATTCTGTTAAATGCAAAACTGGGTTTTAAGAGAGCCTCTTGGCAGAGAAAGAGGATCCGGAATCCCGATATCGCCTCATGGGGAGGGGGGGGCGTCTTACCAGCTTGTGTCACCCTAAAACCAGGAGGTGCGATTGTGTGCCTCTTGCAAACGTCGCAGGAATCCGCCTCGAGTTGGTGAAAACAGAAAAAACCCGGCTGGCAGGTACATTTTGTGTTCCTTGTGTAGTGGCACTGCTCCTTGACTTGCATGTGATTCTCTGGAAGGCAGAATGACAAATGTTCTCCAAAGGCTGGGTCCTCTTGAGGTCCTATAGCCTGACTCAGAAGCATTTCACCCCACGACGAGCCTAAACAGACTTCAGTTATGCTCGAGGTATATGATTCCCCCTAGGAGCCCTGGTGGCGCAGTGGTTAGAATGCAGCATTTGCAGGTTAATTCTGCGGATTGTCAGCAGTTCGATCCTAACCGGCTCAAAGTCGACTCAGCCTGCCGTCCTTGTGAGGTCGCTAAAATGAGGACCCTGATTGTTGGAGGCAACAGGCTGACTTTGTAAACTGCTTAGAGAAGGCTGTAAAGCCCTGTGAAGAGGGATATAAGGGCTATATTACTGTTGCTCTCTCTCTCTCTCTCTCTCCCCCTCCCTCCCTCCCTCCCTCCCTCCCTCCCTCCCTCCCTCTCTCTCTCT